>QANT01008320.1:0-40211 GCA_003254885.1 Purshia tridentata | reverse complement strand
AAATTTCGCCGAAATTACTGAAATTACACTCCTTGCACACAACTATATAAAGAGTATAAAATTATGGAACCCAGAATATTTGGAGATCAGAGGCATTTGTCCCGAGGGTTAATTTAGATTTTGACAATTCCATCTGTTTTTTTCAAGTTTCTAAATTATTGAATTTTTTATTATTAATTAGATTCGGTTTAGATTCAAAACTTTCACCCACCTAAGATTAAACACACCTAAGTGTTTTCCTCATAATTATAAAGCATGCCATTTTCTGTAACAAAAGATAAAACTCATTTAATGGCTAGATTTTAGGGATTTATTTGATCATAATAGAAGACAATAAATCAAATCCTGATTCAAAACAACCCTTTCAAGTTTGGTAAAAAACTATCTTCCCAATTTATTTCAAATTTCCATCTAATCCGCAATCCAAAGTCTAAATATCAATTTACCTACATATATTGAATTATAATTAAAGCCAATCTTTTGGGTTAGCTTAAGTGTTGAGGGTGAGTGTGGTAAAAGTTAAGATTAGGGTAGATCCATGATTTGATTTACTCTAATTTTAGAAAAAAAAAAGAGAAAATGATTATAAAGTCCAGATTCAAACTTCCATGCCCTCTTAGATCCACTTTCTTAGTTGGATTTCCCAACCAGTCCACTTAATTTTTTTTCGGCCCACCCTTAATCCCCTACCGGTCCTCCTTCTAACTTTTACATCTCTCTCCGTCTCTCTCCGTTTGTCACTCATACTCACGTTCTTATTTCTCTCTCTTCTCACACAGCCTTCACTGTCTTTTTCTCCCATCACTGTCTCTCCTTGATGCATTGTCGTCCAGCTGTGGATGGTGGCGAGACCCACCTCTTCATGCTCGCCTCTTCCTTCTCTTCTTTCTCATGGCCTTTGATCATTCATCTAGTCACAGACGGTGATAGATCGACGTGAAAACTGAGAGTTAACTCTAGCGACGATCTACTTTTTCAGGCCACGATGAGGCATCGGATCTACCGGGTTTTATTCCTTTCGTCGTTTTGAACACAACAGTACCTTCTAATCGCCCATCCACCCAGCCATGACAACACCGAGAAGTTCAAGTGAGTTCTTCTGTGCAATGGGATTTCTCTTTAAGGATACTGGAATTACTTCAAATCAGTGAGTTTTTATGAACTTATGATACATACTCTTCTCCTTCTTTATTTCTTAATTTTGTTTGTGAATTTTTGGTCAATTAGAATTGCTCTGTCACTACCCAGTTTGGTGAAAGTCGTATACGATACAAGATCAATAGTATAAACTTGGTTAAAACTATGGTGCCTATTAGAAATGGGGATAATTGATTGGGAAATTTGGATGTTTAAAGAGGCGGAAATGTTTATTGAAAGGTTTGAAAATGTGGCAATTGTGACTGTGAAGGTCTGAGAGGAAGTAGCTAATGAACTGCCTGATAATACAAAACTAAAGGATAAGGTTTTGTGAGTCGAAAGCATATCCAAAGTAGTTGCTCAAGATGCTTAACTAATAATTGATTTAATTCATAAGGTACTTGTTTCAATTGTCTGTATATGCTTTTACTAGGAAATCTGATGCTCTAATTACAGTTTATGTCCTGATATTTGGATGTGCATCTTTATAATTTTTTTTGTTTGCTTTGGGCTTGATTTGGTATTCCTATATGCTTGCAATCAATTGCCTATTCATTGATGTGGGATGTTCCAAACTAATGTCTTGTTTTCTCTTAATTTGTGTAGTTTGCATATATCAAAAGATTGGGTATAAATTTGCGAAGTGATTGCTGCATATGCTGGCTATAAACTCTTACATAGCATACTCCTGAACCAATGCTTGTTGTATATTTTTTTATTTATAATCTCATTATGTATAATTTTGCTTGGACCCTGATTATATTATCTTTAGTAAGGTTTATTTTTTCTTGTGTATCAGTAACAATAATGTGATTGTTACTATCAGACAGTAGCAATAAGGTAATTCTTATTGTCAGACAGTAGCAATAAGATGATTGTTACTGTCAGACAGTAGCAATAAGATGATTGTTACTGTCAGACAGTAGCAATAAGATGATTGTTATTGACATACAATAGCTATAAGGTGATTATGACTGTCAGACAGTAGCAATAAGGTGATTGTGACTGACATACAGTAGCTATACGGTAATTGTTACTGTCAGACAGTAACAATAAAGTGATTGTGACTAACATACAGTAGTAATAAGGTAATTGCTACTGTTAGATAGAAATAATAAATGATAAGAAATAGTAACAATATATAAGGTAATTGTTACCGTACATGAGACAGTAACAATAATCTAATTCTTTAATGAATGGTGGGAATTTTTTAATTTGGTTTGGAATGTGGTTGCTACTGTTCAATAATTGGAATTCCTTAGATCTGGAAAAAAAAAAAAAATAACCTAACTAGAAAAAAAAACACGTAAAATTTGTACAAATTACTTTGTTTATGGTTTTGTTAACAGTAAGAAAAGCTACTATTTAACCATAGCAATTTTCTGAATGTAAAAAAAAAAAACTTGCAATAAAAAAAAAAGTACTGTGGTATTACTGTAGCGTTGAGTTTTTAAAAAAGTGGGCCGCTACAGTAATTTACTGTAACGAGTGGGTCGGATGAACAGTAAATTTGCTGAAATGGACTTTAAAAAGAATACCCAAAAAAATTTATAATTAAAGTCGTCAATGACTAATTGGTTTAGTGGATAACATATAGTCTCTCTTAATGAAGTAAGTCATGAACTCAAAATTCATGGACTCCGATTGATTAATCAAAAAAAGAAAATTATTATTATAATCAAAGTATATTGACATTTATTTACCTAAATTATGTGTTTCATTGTATTCACTGCATTGTATTACCATTGAAGAATCTACTTGCATCGATGATTGAATAACAATTTCCCCCAAATTTCTAAAATCAAAGTACCTACAATTAAAGAAACTATATCATGTAGCTAAGTTGACATATACCAAGCTAATACAAAAGAAAATTAATATACTTACAATCAGGTACGCAAGTAGGTAATATATGCTTCTCAAACAAGATAAATATCTCTGTAAACAAGTAGGTGAATTATGTGTTTCTTAAAAAAGTAGGTAAATTAGCTTATAGCCTTTTACTATAGCCAAGCTACTTAAAGTACGTACAATTAAAAACCTACATTATGTAGGTAAATTAGGTTCTACTATAATATATTAGTAGTAAGTAAATTATACTAGTTTTATTTCTTTTGTTTCTGAGAATAAATTAAAGTAGGTTAATCAAAGTACCTACAATTAAAGAATTAACCAACATAATGTAGGCAAATTAGCTTATACTATAATCAAGCTAGTACGAAAGAAAATACTTATACTTCCAACCAAGTACATAAGTAGTTAAATTATCTGTTTCTCAAAAAATTAAGTAAATTATTTCGTACGTAGAGGATATTCCACACCGGCTTGGAGAAGATATATATAAGCTAGCTTTATTATGTATGCTATTATTATTATTATGTATATTTATCATGACCAAATTTGTCCATTCCGTCACTCGTGTATCACTTAAGTTCATTCAGTCAATTTCATCCATTATTTTCGTCAATTTTAGTCACGTGTCAAGTATATGAGCCTGTTTGAAAGGTAAAAATAGTAACTCACCTCCAATTTCTTCCCCTAACATGATATATGTGATTAAATTTAATGAAAAATATAGATAGAATTGATGGAATGGACTTATACATGTGAAAGTTCATGAACTATAGAATTAAAAGAAGAAGTTCTTAGTCAAAGTAATATTCGAGGTAAAGTTCAATATTGATCATTGATATAATTCTCTCCTTAACTATATGTATGAGTAACTTCATTAGTTGTGTGTCACTAGAAGATAATAATTCTATAAAACATGCATATATCTGGTGGGTTAGGCATAAGAAAAAAATCTATTCTATGAGGTTTTTCTTATCTACTATTGTCCTAATTGACCCAAGTAAACAACCAAATCTTGTCCATGAACGAATCTAGAAAAAATGTGAAACAGTCGTTTTCTCTATGATATATAACATCATACATGAAGGTTAATTGCGTGGTCTCTCTGTCTAAATAATGGCCAAATGATACTTTTATTCATTTTACTTTCATGAAATTTATGCTTTGGTCTTGTGTTTTTCAGTTTAGCAACTCATGTACTTCTAATAGGATAGTAACGAAGTCCAAATCGATCATTAACAACCCGGCTTCATATGTTTTTGATACAATAGCATATATTGGCTTCAAATCGATCAAGAAATTTTCACTTTAGTCTTTTTCTTTTAATTTTAGCAATTTCAGTTATGTGTTTTCGATACAATAGCAATATTGAGTCCAAATGGCCGGTAAACTTACATAGGTATTCGAGTTGAGTAGAAATCCAATATGCTTTGCATGTGAGTTGCATTTTGGAATCTTACTCAACCCGAATACTTGTATAAGTTCACCGGCCATTTGGACTCAATATTGCTATTGTATCGAAACATATAACTAAAATTGCTAAAATTAAAAGAAAAAAACTGAAGTGAAGTACATGACCAAATAATTGATGGATTCGTTAGTCAAAGACATTGCTAACAAAAGCAAACTGTATATGGACCTATTTGAAAAAAATTTAAACTCTCATCCAATTACAGAACAAATCTATTTGAATGTATTTTGTAATTTTCCTTACTTAATATTATGTTCATAAAATTAATAGGTATGTTCTATTATCCAGCATATTCTACAAGTTAAGTTAATAAAAAAATTACATGATTTTAACTTACGAAGAATGTGAGTGGGAGTCAAATTTATAGGTGGTACCGTTCAATATATTAAACAAAACAGAAAGGACATTGTTGATGCAAAAATCTATTGATGACCTTTACACACAACTTAAATGCGGATTGTCGATGACGTGGCGAGTCGAGCGACCGGGTGGACGATCCAAGCGAGTCAGTAGGTTTCTGAGTTTCTTCCTGCACAATGAACAGAAAAGAGCACCAGTGTGGTACCGGCCGGAGGTACTCCGATGGCAAAGTCAGAGAAGTGCAAGGAGGAAGATGCAAGGAGTGCTGAAGAACACAGCAAGGGCTTGGGAAGAAGATGAAGGAAAAGAGGTAAAGTTTCTGGGTAAGTTTTTCCAGAGCTTGGGCTAGTTTTCCTCAGAATTCTCTGTCCCCCTTGCCTTGTGGTCTTGCTCTTATTTATAGGCAAAGGGATTAGGATATTTCATCTGATCTGTAGGTGTGATCATGGCTGATCATAGGTCTTAGAGGCTAAGTTTGCAGAACAGGTTGGATTACTGACAGGTTTCTCATTTAATGCAGGAGGGATGGCTACTGAAGGGCTGCAAGTCGCATGCATTAAATGGAAAACAAGGCAGAGTGGATAAGCCATAAATGCAAAGCATAAAGTTACCTTCGGAGTGTCAGGCGCAATAACTACCATCTGGGTTTGTGCTCGGCTCGGAAGAGGATGAGTCGAGGCTGACCAATCCGATCCGAATGAGGCTTTTAGCGGTGGTCGACTTGTGGGGGCGTTCAGTTCATCCAGGCAGTATTCGGATCGAAAGGCAGTTGATTCTGATCCGAACATAAAGAAGATGACAGAGTGGCCGAATAGGTCGTTTGTCGAAGGAAGACATTCTGACATATTCCGATCCGAACTCAGAATTCGATCCGAATGACTAGTGAATTTGCAGACCTTGCTTCTGACGATAAGCCGACACGACTGGTTCAGATTGGATCCGATGGTACGATCCGATCCGCCGGAGTTGTGTCGATGGGCCGTTGACCAGGGGTAGTGGGACGGAAGTCGAATCCGAGATCCCACGTGGCTAGATATGTTAACCGTTGACTTGAGTGGGGGTGTTATCCCCAAACAGACATAGACCACCGTCGACGTCACATAAATATTGTATAATATAGTTAGTTGTTTACGACTTAGGAGTGGCGATGTACGCTATCTTTCGTTTTCTATTTAATGCACCGATCAGATTTAAAGCAATGTGAAGTAAACAATATTAATTACGCATAAAGGGATTTGGGTACTGCCCTCTAAGTTCTGGTCTGCCACACTTTCTATAGGAGGGCTCAATCTACTGTTGGTAGTTGATAGGGTCATTGTGTTCATCAACTAATTTTCACAGCTCATTTTTTGAGACACTAATCATCCTTGGCGGACTCTTTATATGTTTCAAGCCAAATTTGTTGACTTTGTGCCATTTTTAGGGGTCGGCAGTCTTATATTATATCGATGTTATAAAAAGGTTCGAATTCAAATGTGTATGGGAGAGTTTTACTAATTAGAACAATCTTAATTTACTTATATTATTTTTAACTTAATATCTATTAAAATGTATAACTCTATCTTAAAAGTCCAAGATTTCGGTGGAACTTAATAAAAAAATCGCACTTAATATATTCAACAATACCCTTACATTGTGTTATGTATCCCACCGTTCGTTGAGGTGGACCTCACTCAACAATTGTCAAATTGATCACAAATTCACAAATTACAATAAACAATTGTCAAAGTATACATCCATGCACAAGTGATTGATTGATTCATTACAGTTATAACCTCCCCCGCCCACGACCACTTTATAATAAACTCTATCAATTTCCATGCATTTGTTTTCATGATTGCAACAAGCTACGATTATATTGTCGCGTACACATAATTAATATGTTCACACTTAATTCATGCATAGACCGACCACTATAATTTCATCAAAAACCAATTAGACATTAACTTAGGTGAATTAATATGCATTGGCCAGCATCCAAAGTTTCCAACAAATGAGAAACATGCAATATTTAAATGTGAGGTTGCCGTTTATAAGTTGTGATTTGGAAAGGGAAAACTTGAAGTGGGGCCTTAGGCACTTTGAAATTAATCAAGACATCGATCACACTCAAACGTTTAACTTACCAAATCAATTAGATTTCTTTTGTCCCCTCTATTCAACTTTCTTATCAATCGGTCAATATATCTCGTACATCGGATAAAATACATATAATTACATCAAGTTAAAACACAATTCCCTTAATTTAGATACATAAATATTAGTTAAATAATATATCTTGATCATGACATCAAAGCTGAGCTCTATATATTTCAGAATTAAGAATTAAAACATATAAGATTGGAATTGGATTCTATACTCACAGTGAGGATTTAGAGAGTATGCAAAATGAGCTGATAAAAGATAAAAGTGAATATTGAACCCGTTGAACAGTACCAAAAGAGTCCTAGCAAAATTCCATGACTACCTAGTGTCAGTATGAAATTAATGACAAAAGCACAAATGATATGAAACTGTTCAGACAAATTAATAATGCATTTATCAATGACTACCTAGTGTCCATCATAATCTTTAGGGAAAATTTAGAAAATATACATACATAAGCAGCAAACCAAAATATTAATTCAGGGAAGCTGGATATCTATTACAACAAGAGTACTCTGAAATTAATGAAGGGTTTTAATATTTTTTAAATACATTAATATAGAGGGTTATAAGAAATTAGAAATGAGCACCCCTGGACTAAGCGACACTGAAAAGATGCTCTATTTCACATACAATGCGCTTTATTTTTTTATTTGAATTTTTTATAATTCAGATCTTCAGGCACTCTAAGTAGGGTTTTTCTTGTTTAGAGGCAATGAATTTGACAAATTCATGTAAGCTAGTTGCCCTGTATTTTGGGGGGTGCTCTTCATCAACCAGCTCCAGAGCAGGCTCCACTATCTCTTCCATGGCTAGGCTAGCAAAGCTGCCTATGGAGACCCTACACATTTGAGGGCTTGGGGTCACCCTGTGGAATACACTCTTGTACACTCCATTGCTGAGTACTTCAAGATGATTCCCCACTAGGACACTTAGGGTACCCTTGGTTGCTGCAGGTACAAGCTTCCAAGCATTGTTGTCTGTGAAATCCATGATCTCAAGGCCTGAAATGTTTTCAACAAGGATGGTGATGACGCTGTGGTCTGTATGTGATGATAATCCAAGGCCTGATGATGTGTTGCTGGATGGGGAGCACTGGGAGTATCTGTTGCCTACTATCATGTGCATTCCTTGCTCAAGCTTGCTCCTGAAGTAACTTGGACTGAGGCCTAAGCTCTCCTCTATAGCTCCCATTATATCAATTCCTAATCTCCTTACCTCCGTTGCATACTTTCCCAAACTTTCTCTAAGAAAAAAGTATCAAATTTTTTATTAATGTAAGTTTTGTATGATGATATTATCATACAATACACACATCATTATATTTCAGTTCAATTCAATACAATCTAGTACAATGTACCAAACGCGACTTAATATAAACATAGAATCAATCTGATGCACATTAGTGAATTAAATGCTAGTTGAATAAAAGATGTTAAATTTAGAAGGCTTCATTTGTCATTTTTTAGCGTCCCTCATATGATCAAACTCAAATTTTGTTAACATTCATAGGCATGTTCGGTCCTAAAGGGACTAGGGAGACCCTAATGAGATAACCATTTTGGGCCAGGAAGTTTTAGCCCGCCTTATATTATATATTGTGACCCAACCCTAGCCCAAAGGGTTTAATTTATTAAACTCATCACTTAAATATAGCACGATTCGGTTTGGATAGTGATGAACCTCATTTTTGGATGGAAGAGGGCACGGATTGGCTTAACGCTTACCTCTGTTTTTTGTCGTTGCAGTCTATTGAATAAATTGGAATATTGCCTTAATAAAAATATATACATGTACTTTTAAGTGTAGGATCTCATATTTAGATTTATTTGTAAAAGTTTCATGAGCCCACTCTATATTATATTTCGATAATAAGAACCGTCCATTTCTTTTGTCTCTATTAAAGAATCGTACTTGGTAAAAAATTAAAGTTATCGAAAACCATTTGATCGTTGATTAAATAATCACAATTTCAAGTATTTATTGAAATATTTTGTTTGTCTATTTATTTTATTAAAGTTTAATAACTTAATAGTTTCCTATTTACTTAAATTTTTACAAAGATGATTGTTGAATATATACTTCAAAATAAATAGTTCGGATCAATTAAATACTATATGGAATGAGCTCTCATGAGAGATCCCATAAATAATTTTATTTGTGGACAATAAACGGGTGCCAATTGATCCTAGATCGATGGACATACCTTAATTGCCAATTGGTTTGTCGCCTACTAAGTTTAAGAATAATGTTATATATATTGATTGTAACTGTCGTGCATAATTATTTTTAAAATTTATTATTGTCAAATGTAGTGACATTGGTTGTAATAATTAACCAATTACATGTGTAACTGTCAAATTGCAAGTCACAAAATTAGGTTATATTTTATGTTTATGTTGGTTTATCAAATTTTCATATGTTTGTTTTTATAATAGAAAGACAAAAGGTACATATATATATATATATATATCAGTGTATATCATTTCATTTTATGTATTTTTGAATTGTCATTCGCAATGATCATGGGTTGTTAAACTTGTTATTGATGGGCAATGAAATTTTTTTTTTGGTGTTGGTTGATTTGCCCCATTGGTGGTCCACCTTATCATTTTGTTTCACGTGTGGCTAATTGATGGGTCTATATATTTTTTGGTTTTGATCTAGATCTTCAATTTATCCAAGGATGACAATCTATTTTCTTTTTTTCTCTCATTTTAATATATAGTTTTCCTTAGAGCCTGAAAACCTTAGGACCGACTAAATTTTGTCCATAATAACTAATTTAAAAAAAAAAAAGGAAATATTTTAAACAAGGTACCTGAAATCTGTTGGATTATGAGGCCATGAACCAATCCAATGCTGTAAAGGGTAGGCATAAAGCTTGATGAAGTCCCTCGAAACCCTACCCTGGTCTATACCCTTAATTGGAGTACTAGTCCCAAATCTTACTGGCTTGGCTACATCATCAGAAAGAAATGTGTTCTTCTCCTCCATTGACAAATCAAAGAACTTTAACAATGATCCCATAGCATTGTCAATCACCCTTTGGCTTATCCCATGATTAATAACCTACAAGTATAATAGAAATTAAGGGTAATATATGCTCTTTTATCAGATATATAATTGACATCATACTTTATCGGATGCTGATCAACCTGACATCATACTTTTAAAATAAAATCTCACTTGATCGATATTAATGTATATTTATATGTATGTTGGGTTACCTGGAAAAACCCCATATTTTGGCAAGCATCCTGAATAGTCTGGAGCACCGTAGACCTGCTATGAGATTGATGGTGCAGGTGAGTGACGTCAATAGTGGGAACTTCTGAAGGATTCAAAATTGGCACCAAATAATTCATTCTCATATATACTAGTATACTACTCTAGCTAGTTCACAGAGAGAGAGAGAGAGAGAGATTTGAAGTACCTAGAACAGTAGTAAATTATAAAGACGAACAACTGAAGGTGAAGGCATATATATGAAAAAGATCTCATATCCATTTCTCTACCTATCTTCTTATCATGTCTTAATCTTGATCATGATAAAAAGAGTAAAGAGAAAAAAAAAAAANAAAAAAAAAAAAAAAAAAAAAAAAAAAAAAAAAAAAAAAAAAAAAAAAAAAAAAAAAAAAAAAAAGAGGTGAAACGATACATAGCCAAAATTAAAAACATGATAGAAAATGAGTAAACGAGTAAAAGATTTTGATCAATGTATATATAATCAATAATGCAAACAACTCGTCAGGTGTCAACGCAGCTTTTGAGATTAAATAATTCTTTATTTTTCTACCTCCAAGTCCTACCAGTCATTCTTGTTGTTTGTAATTGTACCTACACTTCATAACTTTCACATATAATTTATTGCCTTAAATAACAAGTCAATCAGTTTGAGCAAACCGACTAGTGTTGAAGATAATGCGTGAAATAAAAAACTCCTTTCTTTCTTTCTTGTTTTGGTAACAAAAAACTCCTTTCTTTACACCACTATATAAATTATAAATATATAATTAGTTATTATAAATATACAATAGCTGATCCAGGATTCATTTGATATGGGGTCAATATCTTGACGAACAGAGGATGAACGGCAATTTGGGTGGGCGAGTTGGGCAGGAGGGTTGATCTTTCATTCTTTCTTCTTTTTGTATGTTTTTTTTTACACAAACAATCCAAAATGACGTTGTTTTGGCTGTTAACAAGTGATGTTCAAATATATCTACACCAACTAGACAAATAAATTTTAGTATCTTATTAGAAATAAATGACGTTTAGAATGGGGATCTAGGTTTAAATTGATTAATCAAACACTACATGAACATTTGATGAATAAAACTTGGTCAAATAATTGAGAAGTTTAAAATGATAAACACCAGCTTAAAAAATGCATAGTTCACCTATCAAAAAAAGACCTTTAAATTTTGTATGAAAAAAGAGTGAGATTGAAAGTAAATTGAGAAGACCAGCATGACATCCACTTCTTCATAACAAAGTAAGCAGCCCACAGCCCACATTGTTGATGGGCTTATTTGTTATGGAACGAAGCCTATTCTATTTGACCATAAAAACTCACCTCCCACTTACGTGCTCAGCTTTCAGCCCCTGCTACATATATCAGTCGCTATTCTAATTTTTTATTGGGTGAATTACATAAAAATAAATAAAAGATTTAGCAATTACATAATGATCAATGATTTTTTAAATAATAGTCATTGAGTAAAATGAAATATTAGAAATAATAGACAATAATAATTGGACTCAATATTTAAGAGTATTTACACTTCTTACCATTGTGCTGACGCATCGCCAAAATACTATAACAGTAACTTTTGACCAAAATGAATTAAATGAAATTATAAACATACATAAGATATATCATACAATCTATTACAGCCACTGCTAATCTGCCATAGATTTCATTACTGTTGTAAGTAAAGTGTTTAATTTACCAAAAGTTACAAAAAGGTCAAAATTGATCTCATAGTGACACGTGTTAGTTACTAAAGCAACTTGTTTAATTTACACGTGGTAGTTGATTTGTTGGAGATAACAAATCAACCATCAAGAACTAATACTTGCTTAGGCATCACTTAAACAACACTTGGGAACTCTCGCATTTGATCATCAGGGCATGATTGGGATTGGTATTATTTTAACATCTAGGTTTTGTATATGACATAAGTAGTTGGACCGGGCCATTGATCATTATGGAAAGAAATTATAAAATCTATTGATTAATATGGGATGGAGAAATTCATATTGACCATGGTGTAATTTAGATATGTTTTGTTTATTTATATGTAATTTTCTATTTTTTTTATTTTAATATAATAGTATTTTATTGTATAAGGACTAAAATTATTTTTTTATTTTTTTATTCTTGACAAACATTAGACTTTGTCATTGGATTGTAAAGGACATTAACCATATGGGCATTATTTAAAAAAATTAAAACAATATGAGTAACATTGAAATGAAAATCAAACCATAAGGACTAAACGTACAATTAGATCGACCATTTAAAAATGACTCAAATTACTTGAATGAATTCATTGTAATTTTCCTACTCGAAACACCCATATTGCTTTTGTATATTGTCCAACATATTCTACAAGTTAATCGAAAGAATTACATGATTTTAACTTTTCATGAATGTGACTGCTCATTGTGAATAATGTATTTTACATGTGGTGAATACAGTCCGGCTTATTTAAAAGAAAACCTATTCAAGGGTTGGATTCAATTTGCTCATGAAATTAATAATTAATTGCAGTAATCATTGAATAAATTGTCCATCATGTGACATGCCGACTCTACTAAACCAATTGAAAAACTGGAAATGGCATAGTATTATTGTTGAAGCAATAATGCAGATGTACCCTATATTTTTTTGTTTGGTGATCCAAATATCTTTAGAAGTTCAATAATATTATTTTTACTATGTTTTAATATCACATTTCTTATATCATCTTATGTGTTATTTTTTTTTATTAAAGAGAGTTTTTATTTTTTTTTAAATTTTGATTTTTATTTTTTAATATTCAATATATGAATAACACGTAATTTAGCTAACTTTATAAACAAAAAATTTAAGATATTAATATGCATGAGAGTACCTAAAAGCAAACCCCAATCCACGAACCCAGCCTTATTCTTCAGCAGCCCTAGGCCCTTAGGTCCCATCCACCCCTTCTGCATTGCCCACTCAAGGCTACAATTCTAGCTTCACCCTTGCACCAATCCCATCAAAATGAAAAAGTATTTCTGGTAGTTCTTTATGCTCCATTACATCTTGTAAGGGTTTCTAGCTTGATACATTGTGAAATTCCATGTAGGATTCCTTGTAATGCAATTAACAATTACAATTACCAATTTTTGTAATGAACAGATGCACGTCATACCATTAAATCATTCCAACAACGTAGAGACATAGAATTTAGATCAGAAATCAAATTAAAGAGAGAAACAGGAACGCGATAGGAACACAAATCAAACACACATTATGATTTTGATCAAGGCCACTACTAGCTAGAATTCCTCACTAGGAACTGAGACAATCACTTTCACTTGAGGAACACCCTTTTCGGGTGCTGCTGATGGAATTACCATTACAAGTCCGCCACAAATGAATCCAACCCAATAAGAAACACAAGCAGGCTTATTCCCTTCACGAAACTCCACCTCATTTGCCCCAAAATCTTCCCATATTGCTCCATTAATTTGGCTCCCAAGGCTCAGTTTCGGCTTAACTACTCGACGATCTTTTGGAAACTTCTCAACCTTGATTGCATTGGATTTGGTCTTCACAAACAAGCAAAACTTGGGAGGCAATTTGCTTTCTGCCTCTTCAAGCCAAAATTGCAATGTATCATTCTCTGAATCCACATTCTCTGGCATATTGATGTCGAAAATCAATGTCTGCCCACATTTTTTACTGAGATTGGAGCTGAAAATGGTGGTGGGGGAGCAGCAAGGTTTTGAAATATTATTGGGGATGTAATATATAGGGATTGAAGGTAGACTATTTTCTGAAAGCATATTGTTGTGGATGGTAGCCCATTTCTTGAGGAAGTTTTCCTTTAACAAAAGGTCTGCTAGAAGAAGGCTGCAGCTAATTCCTATTGAGCACCCTCCACATTGGAACTTGGTCACCTAAGAAAAAGAAGAAAAACAACAACAAATATTATATATGTTTCCAAACAATCTGTCAATAGTTCAATTTCACATTCTAACAGATGAAGCATTTTATATTGACAGACTCTCTGACAAAATTAAGAACCTCGATGAAGCACAAATTAAGCTCTTGCACGTACCTGAACAAAAAACAGTGGAGAGAACTTGGGATCTTGTTCATCAACACCTTTCCAAAACACAAGCTTAGCTTCTGCATCGTCCCTATCCTTGGAACCAAGAAACTCAGACATGGTTACTTGTATTTGGGCCTCAATGAGTCTAATGCCACTATCATTTGACACAATCTCCAATTCTCCATGGTTGTCGTTCTTATTTGTTAATCGAAGTCGTCCCGCAAATATTGGTTGGTCCAAGAGAGCCCTTGCAAGAGACTCCTTGATCCACCCAACATGAAACCAACGAGAGTCCTCTTGGGTTGTCTTTGTGTAGTAGACAAGAATGTGCAGGCATTGTTTAAAAATTAATCCCACATCGAAGGAGTGAGGTACCGACACTCGGCGCACTGGCCGTGGGTCTGTGATCTTGAATGGTGTCACACTTTGCGCAGCTTCAATGTGTATGTCTGGGATAACCTTGTTGCTAGAACCATTGCACATTGCCATGTTGCTCAAACTGTGAACTATTACACCAAATAACAAAGATGCTAACTACGCTACTATATATAAGAGGAGAAGCTGTTGTGCTTCTAGAAGTGCTGCTAAACTCAAAATAACATTGTTTTGTACATAATAGTACAAATTAAAACAGAAGCCAAAAAAAAAAAAAGCAGAGGACCATATTACACCTAAAATATCCATATGAATTTATGTATTTTTGAGCATATTGTGCAAGTTGATTGAAAGAATTACCTGATGTTAACTGTCTAAGGATGTGAGGGTACTAATTGACATATGGAATTTATGATCAACAACTTTTCTCTAACCCATATTTCCAGCTAAATAAAAGTTTTGAGGTGATGGATTATCAGAAAAGAATATTGAGAGGGTCATTTGTGAATGTATGCTCTCTCAAAATTTATATAAAACCGACTTCCATATGATGAGACTCAGCATGTATATTGTGAAAAGAAAGTCGTATATACGACCATTACATACATAAATTTCAATAATGTTAGGCTCCTTGCTTGATCCATTATCTCCTTAAGTGCACCCTTCTGTTTTTTCTTGGTTAATATGAATAAGTATTGCATTGATTCATGATAGTTTAGGTGGTTGAATGCATGAAGGTAATGCATATTGGCTGTTCATAGCTGTTCCCAAATTTAGATGTCCCTGTGAAAGAATTAAATGGACCATCTTTAATTTAGTCTCTCAATTATAGAGAAAAATATTTATTAATCCCTTATTTATACATTTCTTTGATCAAATCCAATGCCTCTTTTGTTTTTGATTGAAGTCTTTTGACCCACGTCAACTTTTGTTTTTAATAATAAAATGATCAAAAATATCATTTATTTAATATTTAGATATCTTCTTAGTTTGTTGGGACTTTATGTTGATCTCATGGTGAATTTTTGTGGGTGGTTTGAATTTTGAATATGAAATTTAATGAGGTGTTTATACTCAGAAATACTCTACTCTGCCAACCAACTTTCACAAGCCTCAGCACAGATATAATAAATACAACTTTATTTTCGGAAAAATGCCATCCACAGTAGAAAGCAAGTAAGAAAATAAAGCCCTCGCCAGATATATCAACGCTCGTTCAGACTCATTCAGATGCTCACCAGATTAAAACTCGTATTAAAGAATGTATTATATATTGATAAATGGAAGATAGCACCATCACAAGATCAACACTCATTCAGATAATTTTATCAAACATCATTAACTCATGCAATTGTTGGTGTGCTTAAAAGGAATAGCACAGTATAAACACAAACATAGTATCAGTGTCATTCAATCAAACACCAAACATGCAACCTGCTTCATGTACCTCATAGGATCATATTCAATTGGGCAGCAATACAAGCAATGAACTCATCTACTCCAACCCACCTACCATGTACCTAAATTAACTAGAAGCTTAATTATAAGTACCATGTATACAAGATGCTTGTGTAATGTATGTGATATGGAGGCTCTTGTAACAAGAAAGCAAATTAAGGTGAGAATTGTGAGGGTTAAAAATTGGTATACGTGGTTACTACTTACTATATCATCTTTAATTTTTAAATATATCACTAAAATTGTTGAACGTTTCAAGTGTATGTACTTGTTATTTTCTATTTTTTAATTGAAGAAACAAATTTACTTAATAATAATAGTATAAATTATAGAGAGCTTCTCTTGTACGGAACAAGAGAAGCGTAAAAAGAAAGAAAAAAGAGAGGCATGTGGGATGTGTCAGAGGGGGCCACCCGTTAATGTGAAAGGCAAGTGGGGTCTACCGTTTTCTTCCTTATTTTTCTCTCCTCATGAGAGAAAAAATCCATAAATTATAAGAATATAGATACAAGAGTCTCCTTAAGTATAGTATAGATAGGCTCGGTCGATTCGGTCATCGTCAGGTTTAAGCCCATCAACTCGTTTGATACCGACAAAGTGTTGTTTCAGTTCAGTATTCCACCAATTGTGGATTGTGGGTGTGTCAGAACCGAATCGGAGCACGGGTTTCTCGTCGGTGTCGGTCGGGTTAAGTAAAGTTTCACTGTGCCATATTTGGCTCACGTTGAAGGCCCAACTAGCCAAGCCCAGGAGCAGAAGCAAAGCCTACAACTCAGAAGGGGCCTTTTCAAATATGTTTCCCGGGAAGTCCATTTCATAGTAACCACCAATTTTCCATGGCTGATTGGCTTGCCAACACCCCTCTCTGTCTCTCTATCACTCTCAGACTCTCTCATAAAGTCATAATATCACAAACTCTGCCATATTATTGCATAATCTGCAGAAACGAAACGCAACTGACCAACCATGGCTGTAGTACTCTCTTTGTCACTAGTGTTTCAAAAACCACTTGTTTCACCATACCATTGTAATTGGGTTCACGCTCCAAATACCAGAATCAGAAGCAGAACCAAACCCAGTTGTTTATCAGTCATCAAAGCTCAATCCAGTGCTCGCAGGGAGGATATTGTCATAGTTGGCGCTGGAATCGCCGGCCTTGCCACCGCACTCTCTCTTCACAGGTTTTTCTTTTATTAATCTTTTTTCAGATATTTGATATTTTACGTTAGACTGTTAATTTAAATCTTGCATTGCATCTAAATAACAACTCACATCAGAGTGGTCTATACGAAATTATATATATCTGACAAGTGAACTTTTCCAGTCATTTATCAGTTGCCATATTATGTGCACATTGTGCAGCACCAGATGCTGTGAACAATAAGAGCTTTTGCTGAAACTTCCTGATTAATTTAAACATGAGAATATTATTATTATTATTTTAAAAAGTCATTAGTATAGCTGTAAGATATGCTACTGTGGCTTCCAGAGGGTATTACAATATATTTATATTTTGTATTGTTTTGGAGGACATTAGGCTTGGAATTGGGTCATTGGTGCTTGAACAAGCAGAGTCACTTCGGACTGGTGGAACTTCACTCACCCTTTTCAAAAATGGGTGGAGTGTTTTGGATGCAATTGGAGTTGGAAATGATCTCAGAACCCAATTTCTTGAAATTCAAGGGTATATCTTGTTTCTCTTGTTTAACGAAACTAAATTAAAAGCTCCGCATTTTGCAAAAAAAAAGTACCCAATTTCCCCTGATCTGGTTCATGGAATCAGCTGTGCAGGATGGTGGTAAAGACAGCAGATGGAAGGGAGCTACGCTCCTTCAAGTTCAAAGATGAATTAGATGAAAGGTAATCAACTTAGTCTTCATCTTCTTGATTACTCAATCATCTACAACTTTTCCTTTTTGTTACTAAATGCATGGCACAGCCAAGAGGTGCGTGCTGTGGAGAGGAGAATACTGCTGGAGACTCTTGCAAATCAACTGCCACAGGGTGCGGTTCGATTCTCTTCAAAGCTTGCAAAGATTGAAAAAAATGAATATGGAGAAACTTTGTTGGAACTAGTGGATGGCACTCAGCTCTCAGCAAAGGTTACCCTTTGATCTGCTTTCTGAATTTCCTTTCTAATTCTATATATGTAGATTGCAGAGAGCTCAATCTTGACCCTTTTTAATAGAGTTTTGGTGAATAGTTTTTCATTAGATTTACGGTAACTTGAAGTTGAGCTAGTCGTAAACTCAGATGTACAAAAGTTCAAACCTATACAAGTGCAAAAAAACTTGAATTTAGCTGATAGGTGTGGTTTGTCAGTGATTTTACGTATTTAGGGTTTATTGTAGAGCTTGAAAAACTTGAGGTCAAACACAATTTGTAGAAACTGTAATCATTTCATGGGCCAAATTAGTGAGTGATTGTTAACTATTATGTATAGATAAAAATAAAATTATTTGGACCAAGTTTCTAATGAGTCTCATTTCAATTAAAGACATGTTCAGCAAAGTGATAAGTAAATGTGGTTCAAATAGCAACACTCAGTATGAGTCAGGATCCTTGCTTAATCTTTATAAATATCAACAGATTGTAATTGGTTGTGATGGGATTCGGTCTCCTATAGCCAAGTGGATGGGGTTCCCTGAGGCAAAGTATGTTGGGCATTGTGCTTTTCGTGGCCTTGCATCATATCCTGGTGGGCAGCCATTTGAACAAAGATTGACTCAAATCTATGGAAGGGGGCGGCGTGCAGGATTTATTCCTGTATCTCCTACAAAAGTCTACTGGTTTTTCTGCTTCAACAGCCCATCTCCAGGTAAATTACTAAACTTTAAAGTATGTTTGTAATCTACACAAATCATTCATAGCACAATAATCAAGTTCCCAAAATTGTCAGGTCCAAAAATTACTGATCCAACTGTTTTAAAGAAGCAAGCTAAAGAACTAGTCAGAGACTGGCCTTCGGACCTAATGAACATCATAGATCATACCCCGGACGACACGATCATTAGAACACCCCTCGTAGACCGATGGTTATGGCCAACCATCAGCCCTCCAGCTTCGGCTGGAAGAGTTGTGCTTGTAGGAGATGCTTGGCATCCAATGACTCCCAATCTTGGGCAGGGTGCTTGTTGTGCTTTGGAAGATGCAGTAGTTCTTGCAAGAAAGCTTGCAGGTGCAATCGGGTCAGGACCGGAATCCGTGGAAGATGCTCTCAGCTCCTATGGAAGTGAAAGATGGCCCCGCATCTTCCCGCTAACCATACGTGCAAATCTTGTCGGGTCACTCTTGCAGTGGGACAACCCGGTTGTTTGTTCTGTGCGGAACAATGTCTTATTCCCCAAGCTTGTTAGGCTAGGGCCAATGTTGGAGCATACAAATTTTGAGTGTGAACCTCTACACAATCCAGTTGTGTAATGTCGGAGAATGCAAGAATATTGTAAAGATCTTACTATACTAATTGTGAGTAAAGCTTCTCTTTGAATTTCCAAAAGATAACTCCTGCCTATTTGTTCTGGTAAAGAGACCAGTGGGTTAATTGGATCAAGTAATGAAAATGATCGGTCACATATATACAATATTATACAGTACTTTCTTTTGGTTTTGCTTGTTCCAGATCAGAATATCATGGCATCTTTATGTTTAGAAGGCTGATGTTCCTCACATGTTTAGATCACATACACAACATAGACATTTACAAAGCGATTTGGGTATGTGCACTTCTTAAATATGACCTGAATCCCATTAAAAGTCTGGCAATTTAATGTTCTTGCTGTCTCGTTTTGTTAATTAATTCATTTAACAGCATATCCTACGAATTTTGCACACATGTGTGCGCCCATAGTTACATTGATACAACACACGTGTGTGTGTATAACCTAATGGAAATTTGTCACACAACCACTTTCTGACAAGCAACAGAGGGTCCGAGTATTGACCCACTACAGAGGACCCCACCATTGACTGATGATTGGACCTCCGAGCATCGGTTGACAACGTACCTCCAAGCATTAGCAAGTTGTTATTCAGACTATATGACTTGTCATTCGAGACATGCGATTTGTTGCTCAAGAAATGCGACCCGTTGTTTGCTTGTCGAGAAATGATTGAGTATGAACATTGTGTAATATAAAATTTGCCACGTGAATCCTTCCCATTTCAATAATATGTTTAAAATTTAAAGTTGATTCTAGTAATGCATAATCACACTTATAATATCATCACTCTTACCCACGTACATAAATCCTACATTATATTTTATTTTCTTATTTGTACAACCTCCATCTCATTCCTCTTTTATTTCTATGCTCAACATTGCATATCGCATGTATATAACCTATCTAATATAATTGATGCTTTCATGCCTTTTTTTCTCACTATGCACATGTCTTAAATCTGCTGGGCATACAAACATCCATTCACAGTAATGAGTCACCTTGAGTCCTTCAAGTACCCATCATTGCCTGCCAATATCATATACTTGTTTTTCCTTGTGAGACTTGTGCACTCAAATTCCAAAGCTTTCCCAATCAAATTTTGCACATGATTGGCAACTTCAAACCTTGATTTCCCACCAAACTTGCAAGTGCATGGTCCTGGCAATTTCTCAAGAATCCTAATGGTGTAAACTGGATGTGGGTTCATAACGTGAAACAGTGGATCCAAGCATTTAAACCCACTTGCAGTTGTTCCATAAAACATGCTCACTTGCACATCTATGGCCACAGGGACTATGTCATCAGTCAGCTCAGCAAATAAGGGACTGAATCTCAATAAATAAGGCTCTCTGCATGTGGTTCCTTCTGGGCAAACCACAAGGTCACCCTGGCTTAGCAACTTTTCCATGGTTTTTCCATCTCTCTCTCTGTCTCTTGTTAATCTGATAGTCCTCATGGGCGAAAATACCTCACTAAATTTACTCAAGCTGTATGTGACTGTAGTAAGACGTTTGTGCACAGCTAATTGGACATAGAGTGGGTCAAGCAAGGTTCTGTGGTTGCACACATAGAGCATACCCCTTGCTTTTTCTTCATCAGTACCATTTGATGAGGTGATATTGGAGGACTTGTTAAGGTTGGGCCTTGAAATTGTGGTAGTTGTCCCTGTAAAGGCCAAAATTGGGGTACAAATGCTGATAGGTAGAAATAAGCCAGAAAGGAGTCTGAATATGCAGATGCAAATTCCTAGTGGCATCCACATGAACATGGCCAAAGTGTCAAGTGGTGTTGGCCTGAAGGCCAATCTTCCATCGTGGAAGACCAATGGCTTTGGGTATTTCTCTCTTGGAAGGGTTTTCCAGTTTTTCTTCTCAGCTTCAGTTACCAAGTAAACCTCCTCCTGGAAACATATATATGGGTATAATTAATTTTTAAATTAAGACAAAATTGAAGTTCTTAGCTCAAAGAAAAATGCTAGTTACTTGACTTACTTTCTCCTTCGACCTTCTTTCTTATTTTTCTTATTCTGCAATGTAGTTTCATAATAGGAACCATTTTTTATTTATCATTCTTTAAAAATCATATATCCAAAAAATGAATTAAATAAAAAATCGTTTAGTTATGCAATTGTTATCAAATAATAATAAGGTTTTTATAACAACTTGATCAACTTTGTTTTTTTAACCAAACGATTTTCTATTTGGTTGATTTTTTATAGAGATAATCTTTAAATGACGATGAAAAAATGAACTATTTCGATTATGAGAAAACCTTACAGAATGAGAATTATAAGATAGATGTCCAAGAGGGAGGCAAAAAGGAGAAGACCATTCCTCGAGTTCGATCAAAACCCAAAACAGTGTCAAATAAATTAAGGACCAACCTTGCAATGAGAAAAGAGTTGCTGATGGAGAGATTTATTGTGGCAACCAATTATACCAATTGCTTGACCACCTGATAATTTCTCATCTCCAAGAATCTGATTTGTATCCGAACTGTTTGCCTTTTTTTCCTCCATCAAACCCACAAAGTAACCACCAACCACCTTCAGTTCTCTAGCAACTACAGCATCAACCCCGACATAATCCTTCAAAAACCTTTCAACCATGACTCTGGGCATGTCACTCACTCCCACCTTTTTCCCACAACTCATCACAGCATCAAAGCCTTCACACCCAACATCCTCCAAGAAGAACTTGGGCAACACAGCTGTTCCAATTCTCATTCCTTTCTTTCTAAGCCCAAAAAAGCATAAGAAAACCATTACTTTGAGCCCCAGCTCTCCACCAACCAAACACAAAAAAGGGCTCAAAAGAAGCAAAACAAGAGCCCTCAAGAGCCCACCAGCTTCAAAAGCCACAAGCATGAAGTAAGGAAACAGTGAAGATGATCTCAACAATGTTCCTTCAAAGTTGAAAAACAATGTTTTGTTTGAAAGCTCCTCTGCTTTGTGAGCAAGGGAGTTGAATTTCTGAAATTTGAACTGGGTTGCATGGGCCTTGCTGGCCTTACTTTGGACAGTGGATGTGTTCCTTGCAGAGGAGGAAATTGCTTTTAGTGAGAAAAGCTTTCCAGACATCTTTGGTTGATTGCTACTTTTTGCACTGCATGGACAAATTTATACATTGTTTGGTTAATTAATGAGCCGTTCACAATTTAGGTGCGGACATTGTTCAATAGGAACAATCAATTAGTAAAAGCCATCGTGTATAACATATATACTCTAACTATCAATAAATTATACAAAATCTTATTTTTCAAAAGCACATTGAGCAACTGTGAACACTTATTGTACTCAAAAGTTGAATAAATACAATGAGTCGATAAGTTATCCATTTAAAAAATTAAGAGATACATATTCAATCTAACGAACATTATCCATTATTCTTCACAGTTACTCAAAATTTTATTCTTTAGAAGAATGAGGAAATCACTTAGGATAAAAATGTTAGACAACCATAAAAATGTTAGCTAAACAACCACTTTTTGTACCACCAAAACTTAAGCCATATATATCAAGTTAACATCCTAGCTAACTCGTACATTTGACTTTGATATCATGTTAGCTACAACCCAGTGCTACAACCACCCACTATCCTCTTATATACACGTGGTATCACTGCCCTAGCTATTGAAGAATCTTTCATCAAATAATGGGTCAACATGAAATGTATATCCAAGCGAAAAAAAAATTAATTTCTGTTTGTTAGCATCAATATATTGTTTATCTTTAATTAAAAGCATTGATTACATTTAACACGTATTTACAACACCCTAGCTAACATGTTTCCTTGGACACACATTTATAAAAGTCTTCCAATTCCCATTGTCTTGTAATGAATATGCACATTAAATTTTGGAAGTTATCAACTGATCACCACTCTTGCTTGGTTTCTACATTTTGGCAATGGACCCATATTATTTTAACTCTTACAATAAGATGCGTGTAAGATGAGGCTGCAAATTAAAGAGCTATAGAGCAAATTAAGGTTCCAAGCTAGCTTTCCATGCCAATAAATAATGCTTCAAGTTATGTGTCGATTGATGTGTTTTTTTTCTTTAACGACAACAAAACTTTGTTAGCGTGATCCAAAAGTTGGTCAAGAAGCTACTTATCGAATTGACAGAGTTGTTTGCAAGGAGCTTTTGATGCTTAATTAGTCAAGCTAATAATAAAATTTGGCGAACTGTTGGTATGACTAATGTGCAGGTAAGCACGAAAACTTAAATGCTTGAATCTGATATTTAACAGGCTGGTTAATTAGGTCACGTATGGTAGTAATACTTTAATACTGATAAGTTCATGGCAACTTTTAAGGGAGTGGCAATAATCTACTTATCCAACCCGAATCATATAAGATTAAGTACGTATTCATTTATTTTATATGGGTTATTGTAGGAACTGTTTAGAGAAGTCTTTATATAGACAATGTAACATGAAGCAATTGTGATAAAATAAGGAGGATAAGGATTTAGATCGATCGAGTTGGCTGATTTCTTAGCAGTGTTGTACGTACCCTTGTTCTTCTTCGATCCTTTTTTCAAAGTTTGCTGCCATGGCAATCACCATGCTCGAAAGTTAGAAGCAGCAAAGTGATTAAAGATCGTTCTTTTAATTAATTAATATTTGTTCTCTTTGACAATTTCACATAAAGATAACTTTTAAATTAAAAAATTTAATTTCTATGAAATTGGATGATTTTCTGAACTTCGGAGCTCGATCTTCTCTGAATTTCCTAAATTTGATGCAATGATATGCCATTATTCAGGCATTTAAGAATCTGAAACTTTAGTTTCAAAGTTTAGTACTGCGTCCTACATATATATAGCTCAACTATTTGCATTCAACAAATGCTAACACCAACCTATCTAGCTAGCTATATTCCATAGCTCTCTTTATTTCAAAGTAAGCACAAGATTAGTTATATAATGACTATGTCCATCAGCTTGCGGGTTCGGTTCGGGAATGAACCGGCGTTCTCTGATGCACCACCGAACCGCCCAAGGACAGGTCGGTAATAACCCACCTACTGCCTACCCCTACGTTTCAGAGCCACCATGGAGAGCCTAACTATCGACATGGCTTCTTCACTAATAAAGAGTACGTGACAAGGGCCCATCAAAAATTGTCCAACTACTACCTCTATTTCATAATTCTCATTATCAGCACTAAGTTTTCCATATATTGCTAATAGTTTGCATAAACACATACAAGTGAGTCAAGTGACAAACCATGAGAGTGGTCTCTTTGTCCCTAGTGCTTCACAACCCACTTCTTTCACCAAACCATTCTAATTAATTGGAGCTCGAACCAGTGCTCGCAGTGAGGACATTGTCACGGTTGGGGGCTGGAATTGCATGCCTAGCCACCGCACTCTCTCTTCACAGGTTGCTCTGGATCATGAGATTAATTCTCAAAAGTTCGCTTGAATTTTTCTCATCCATGCATGTTTCTAGCTAGCTGGTAATTTTGTTTATCTGGTGCTCAACTTTACTGGTCATTTATTCCTATTTCTCCTACAAAAGTCTACTGGTTTTTCTGCATCAACAACCCATCTCTAGGTAAATTACTAAAATCTAAGACTTGTTATGCATGAGTTTAATTAAAAACACCAGCAATTTCATTTTGAAAGATTTGCTTGTGCAGGAATCATTCATTAAAGTTCGCTTGAATTTTTCTCATCCATGCATGTTCAACTTTACTGGTCATTTATTCCTATTTCTCCTACAAAAGTCTACTGGTTTTTCTGCATCAACAGCCCATCTCTAGGTAAATTACTAAAATCTAAGACTTGTTATGCATGAGTTTAATTCAAAACACCAGCAATTTAATTTTGAAAGATTTGCTTGTGCAGGAATCATTCATAGCATAATCTTCTTAGTTCCCATAATTGGTCTAACAATTGGGACATCTTTTTGCAGGTCCAAGAATCACTGATCTGACTGTGTTCAAGAACCAAGTCATAGAGCGTACTAGTCAGAAACTGGCCTCAAGACTGTTGAACATCATCGATCATACCCCAGACGACGCGATCATTAGAACACCCCTCATAGACCGATGGCTGTGAGAGAGCGTTCGAGCGATCAGGGTGCAGACTGTTATGCTCTCTCACATCCTGCATTGATCCTGCATCTACATTCTACATTACAGAATGACTCAACAATTCACAGATTGTTTCACAGTATTGGAGAATCTCTCTGGATAGTTAACCTAACTAGCCTCCATAGAATAACAGAATCAAGTAAGTAGGCAATGAAATAAACATAATTTGATGGCATACCAAGATGATTCTTGTAGACTTGCATAGAATCATCCCCTCAAGCTGACGTATTTATGCAACACGATCTCAGTTAA
Organism: Purshia tridentata; assembly: GCA_003254885.1. NCBI lineage: Eukaryota > Viridiplantae > Streptophyta > Magnoliopsida > Rosales > Rosaceae > Purshia > Purshia tridentata. Next base: position 14,306 of record QANT01008320.1, on the reverse strand, counting down.
TATAATGCTTCATAAATCACAATGCTAGGCACTGATACAATTCTGTAATTATCAAATGAATAACAATCTGATAACTTCTTTCTCATTTAATTTTAATATTATTTCAACAAACCTTCTGTGAATATGTTCAAGGTTTCTAATAAAATTAAATTCTGTCTGTATTACCTCACATTCATATAAATTTCTGACAAGAGCTCCTTCTCGAGTAAGAGAGATCCTGCTAGTCCAATGATCTTGTGTTTTAAGTGATGCACAAATTGTTTCTTCAGACAAAATTCCTCCTATCTATGTTTAATGGGAAGCCGCTCCTTCATCACTATCAATATCACCATCAATTGTCCCAACCTTCATTCCGACAACAAGTGAATCACTTAAATATCTAAGCATCTGTTTAGCAACAAAGTTCACTCACAATACAAGCAGCCGTGCAAAGAACAGGACAAAAAAAATTCCAAACACTGTTTTTCAATTGAATCATTCATGACTAGAAACATCCACATCTTGCCCGTCACAGTTTAAATGATAGATGGTAGTGGACGCAAAATTTTATCCAAAAGGATACCACAAGGCACAAGCCCTGAATTAACATTTCAAAGACATGACTAGCACTAGAAGCTTACACAAGAAATCACTGTCTTGAGTTTTTCAATATTACATAACATTGTTCATATATACACACGCACATGACAAAACACAAGTATGGCAAATTAGTTTCAAACATGATATGCATACTTACATATTATAAAAAAAACATGTAGTACATGTACAGAACAATAACTAAAAAAATGCTTCTTTCCTTTAAGAAATCTGATATAATATGTCACCGTTCCATCCATTAAGTATCAAACGTTTTAACAAGAGTGCAAGGTAACAGAGTTATCCAGGAAAAAAAAACAAAACATAACAAAAAACATGTCCAAGCTTTAATTTTTGAATCCTAGCAGTTCAAGCTAAGAATACCGCAGTGATAACGTTAAATACAAAAACATGTGATCACTCTAAAGCTGTAATCTTCAACTTGAACTAAGAACCAAAGATTAAACACAAATAACTAAGCAGACTAAAGACTACTGACCCATTAGGCTCATCTATAAACAGTTAATCAGTGTATAATCAGTTAAATTTTTCTGTCAACAAACACACATTACCACAGTACTTGAAAGAAAGTCCATGGAAACAATATATGAGGCAAAATGGGCAAATGGGTAAGCGGGTATGAACATGAATGTACCCAGATCGGAAAAGAACCAGAGGATGATGGCGCAGAGAGCGAGCACGAGAGGTATGAAGTGGATAGCGTTCTCTGCGGATCTGATACGACACCGTTCCCTCTTGGCCGCGTGGGAGAGGGGATCGCATGTCGGTAGAAGCTGGTCTGATAAGTTGTGTGTGGTTGCTGGTGGTGGTGGTTTGAAGCTTGAAGATTGCGGTGAAGATGATGAAGACGAGGTGACAACGAAGACCTCGGAGACTCTCGAAGCACTCGTGGATCTGTGCATCTTGATTCTTTGGGCTGTCAGAAAGAAACGTTTGACTGTACTTGTTGCCCTTCTTGGTGGGCGAAGGATAAGACGGGGTTTGACTTTTCAATCTACTTAATTGGACCTCTTTTTTCTGAGACAATTTGGACCTATAATTTGGTCTTTTTCAATCATTTTTTCAGGAAAATTAAATTAAATTAAAGTTCGGCTAATTTTATATTTTCTATATAATTTAAAAATAATATTATTTGTACACACTTATTTAATTATATTAATTAAGTATATTATATGACAACTGATGTGGTTTACCTTTTTTTTTGCATGTCTTGCCAATAGAAAAATTAGTGATATTTAATATTTAATCCTAATATTCTAATATATAAAGAATGATCAACCAAGTTTGATTTGGCATTTTATTTAAGATAATTGAGATATAAAATGAAATATTGCACCAACCTGAACCCCCCTCTACAAAGCCGACCACATTTATCTTAATTTATGTATTGAATTCTATATTTGCATGTAATCGTATCTGTTATGAGATTATAAGAAAAATTTTAATATATTGCTAACTTTTTGCACACATGGCACTTAGAGAGAATGTCAAAAATAACAACATATTTAAAAGTTTTATACGAAATATAATGTGAGGGACAAAGTGTCATAACATTTAGTTTGAGGAGTAGTAAAAGTGTGAACCCCCAATAATTTGAGGGATAAATTGTAATTAACAATACAATACACAATGCAATGCACATTCATTAGTCGCATAAAGACGAAAGGCAATGAGCATGCATGCGTCAACGTGAACAGTTCAGAATACACACGTTTTCTCTGCTTTGATTTGACGCACATTTTGAGCCTTTGTGCTTATGAAAGACTTCTTCTTTCTTCTTGGCTTGCATTTTCTCCCAAAACTAGCTTCTGTCAATCCTTTCAAGCAATACATATACACCGATGAAGCAACAAAGAAACAACTGTTTCAGGCCTTCTCCAATTGAAAAAACCAACAATAATAAGTAAATTAAGAAACAAGCTCAATACAACGTGCACATCAATTTCATTTCTCACAAAATGACTTAAATACCCTTTTTGCTGCTTCTTTTTTTTTTATCTGATTATTTCATATAAATGTCAAACCCTTTTAAATTGAACAATAAAAAAGTCAGATATGCTTTTACAAGGTGATGTGGTGACATGTCACACAATGTCATTAAGCACTATTAATGAGGTACATAGATTTCTTTTTTTCTTTTCTTTTTCGGAAGATGAAATTTTTCAAATTTATTAAGAGGAATTAAGATTAAGATTTTGAGTGTTTTACACTAAAAATGAAAATTATAAAGTAAACATTTTATTTGAATGAAGTTTATCCATTATGCTTGACTATTAATGTGACACCATTTACATATTGGGATGATCAATCTATGAGCCTTAAATGAGGCCTAACAATATAATCAAACGTCAACTAAAACTATTATTTTTGGAAGAGGTTTTGGATTGTTCCAATACAAATGTTCATATTTAATAGAATGTTCACTTATCTATTATGATTTATGCATGCACATTAAGGTCATTTTCGTCAAACAATGTAAAGAAGAACAATAATTTAGATTTGGATTTCGTGGTCAAATGACCCAAAAGGAAATTAAACCAATAATTTAGCATTGTGTGGCCATGGTTGAACCTCCATTAGGTTATTAACTAAGGAAGTGGCATGGTGAAATACAATGAAACAATGGAGCTTGACGCAGTTGCCACTATAAAATTTTTTTAACTTGAACCTAAATGCATGGCCTACATTATGCTTTATTTATTAATTTGGTCCTTTAATTTTAATAGTTTGAATGTCAATTTCTTCAATTAATTAATGTGATATTGAACAGAGATACAAGTTAAGTGGAATTTTCTGACTAAAAGAAAAGTGAAGTGGAATTTCAAAACAAGTACAAAAAACGAACAATGTCAATTTCTATTTCAAGCAATCATGTTAGTGTAGACAATGAAATAGACTGGGAAAATTAATTTATGAAATAATCTACTTTAATCTTATTTTTATTCTTTTGATCCTTTTCTTCCAAAATTTACTTTTCTAACCTTCTTTCCACTTGCAGTGTCCATAATACCTTTAATATAAAAGACCTAAAATCTATTAAATGGGGTGAACCAATAAGTGAATGGGGTAAAAGTGTAAAACGAGACGAAGAATAAATGGGCTTGGGTGAAGTATTTTTCTTTTTAGAAAATGCTAATTGTCCTAAATCACTTTTTTTATAGTGGTTGTTTTCTTGCGTGTCATCATTTTATTTAATCGATTTTATTTTTTTATTTTTAGAGTCTTATTTTATATAATGTTTAATGTATGAATAATATATAAATTAGAAAAAAAATTTAAAAAAAAATTGACACAAATAAAATTTATTTTTTATATTTTAAGTTAGTAATTTGAAACGAGTTTTTGTATAATAAAATAAGTATGAATAAAGTTAAAATTTTTGGATCCGTCACCATAGTCCTTCATAATTAGTCACTTATAGCAGACATTCTGTTAATTCTAATAATTAATGTTTAAACTTTGTGATGTATTTTTGATTAAATCACGATGCTAATTGTAAACAAAAAGAAGATGCTACTCAAATGTGAAATTAAAATTAAAATTAATAGATCAAGAGTAGACGTGGCGGAATCTAGTCCCTGTTACTACGTCACAAGGCAGTACAGAGAATTCCGACATTTTAGGGTGCTTTAAAAATACGAATACAAACACGCACCTTGCTCTTTCCTTATTTCCCCTCTCCTCGGTTTCTTCTTCTTCTCCAATTACTCTTCCTCTTCCTCTTCCTCTTCCTCTTCCTCTTCCTTTCTCTCTCTCCGGCGGGCGAAGAAGATCTCACTCCAAGCGTCAATTTCTCGCCGGAATCAAAATTCTCTCCAATTTCTCGCGATTCTTTCCCGCTCCCAGCCATGAATCCCGAATAGTGAGTTTAACCCCAAACTTATTCTGATTCGGATTGCGATATTTTATTTTATTTTATTTTCGAGATCGAATTTGCGATGATTCTCGAACCCCAATTACATGGAAGCTTTTAATTTTATTCAATTTTGATTAAAAATTTCTGCTCGGTTTTTTGTTCGAATTGAGGGTTTTTCAATTAGATCTAGATGCATCGCAATCAGATCCGTCGAGCTTTTGTGCTAGATTGATAATTTTTGTTAAAATTTTGGGACTCATAATTTGCAATAATAAATAGACTGAGTGGTTGGATCGGTGCTGTTAATGTTAATTTTGATTATTGTATAGTTAATTGTGATTAGTAAGTTGTGTGTTGCAAACTGTTTGCAGTGACTATTTGTTTAAGCTTTTGCTGATTGGAGACTCTGGTGTCGGCAAGTCATGTCTACTTCTGCGGTTTGCTGTAAGCACAATTGTTCTTTTGTGAAATTTGAAATTTCCAATTGGGTATGCAAGCACAGTTGAGTAGGTGAGATTTCAGCTTTCTAATTGTTCTCGTGTGTTTGTGCAAACCAGGATGATTCTTACTTGGATAGCTATATTAGCACAATTGGAGTTGACTTTGTAAGCATTTTGTTGGCTTTTATTATATCATGATTCGTTTAATTCAACTCACTAATCTCTGTAATCTCTTTCCTGTTGTGTATTTAGAAAATCCGCACTGTGGAGCAGGATGGGAAGACCATTAAACTTCAAATTGTAAGTATATATGATTGGGCTTTATTTTTTTGCATCATGGGTTGAGATTATTTGTAGTGAAGTTGTTTATCTTGATGAAGTTGGTGGCTGTTTTTGATTAGTTCAAATGAAATTGATTTTAAGTTCTTTCACGCATCTTGTGGCTGGTTTTATCAACAAGTAATGCAAACATTGTTTCATCTGGCCTTTTCTGTTCTTAATCACAAATTGTGTTTGCTCTTGGGATGTGCAGTGGGACACTGCTGGCCAAGAACGTTTTAGGACAATCACTAGCAGCTACTACCGTGGGGCTCATGGTATCATTGTAAGTGTGTTGTTACCTACTTGTTTGTTTTGCCTGTTATTTTCTCATGGGTTTGCTCTTCATGCAAGATGTTAGTCTCACATTTTTGGCTCCCTTGCAGGTTGTTTATGATGTCACAGACCAAGAGAGCTTCAACAATGTTAAGCAATGGTTGAATGAAATTGACCGATATGCCAGTGAAAATGTGAACAAGCTACTAGTTGGAAACAAGTGTGATCTCACAGCAAATAAAGTTGTGTCCTATGAGACAGGCAAGGTAAATCTTTGATGAGCAGGCTTCAGGTTTTCCCGTTGTATATCTTGGAGATGTGTTCAATTATAATTATTGAATTTGGTGTTTTCTTTGTTTAGGCCTTTGCAGATGAAATTGGGATCCCTTTCATGGAAACAAGTGCTAAGAATTCTACTAATGTAGAGCAAGCTTTCATGGCCATGGCTGCTGAGATCAAGAACAGGTACTTTATTTGCATGGTTTTTGTGTCTTTGTATGTTAGGGAAGGAACTCATAGTTATGCTCCTTTGGATACTTAAATTTGGATCTTGTGTATCAAATTTGTGAGTTAAGCCATAGTTATATGATTGCATCTTTCTAGATAGTTGACTTCTTTCACATGTTTGGTTTTATTCTGCAGGATGGCAAGTCAACCGATGAACAACGCCAGGCCTCCAACAGTGCAGATTCGAGGACAGCCCGTCAACCAAAAGTCTGGTTGCTGCTCTACTTAAATGGAAACTAATTGGTGGACAATGGTGTTTATCAGTGTTCTTCGTGGCATGTAAAACTAGTTTCTTAACGCTTGATATTAAGATGATTGTTCGTTATGATTTTCTTTTCTTGCAGTTGTCAGCACTTTGTTAAAGCTTCCATTCTTTTCAATGTATTTGATTTCAAAAACATTTGTACAAATTAGGAATATTGGTGAATAGCAGTATTTGCCTTGTTCTGTTCCCTTAATTCTTGTCAGATGCGTGATTTGTTTTCAATAGTTTTAGCAACTGTTGTGCGATCTATTAATTTAGTGGGTGATGGAATAAATGTGGGAAGTTTTACCATTAAGAATGCAACTACGGTTAGATCTCTATTATTGGCCAGTGGTGACTCGCATCGCACAAATGTCACACCTTTCCACGCTTAATTGTTTAATCAAATTTTGGGCATATTTGAGGGCTTTTATATCGAGTGTTACATGTTCATTTCTCACTTGGAAGCACTGCCTAACTCTTTAATCCAGGAAAGGTCATGTTAGAAAAATATAGGCTTTTCGGCATTTGCCAAAAGCATTCCTGAAAAACACAGCCTTTTCGACATTGTGATTTTGTTTGGAATTTCAATTCCTGAGGACAAAAATTACTATGGAGTTCCGAATTCTCAGAACCGCATTTGCATGCTTGGATTGTGTTAGCATTGGCATCAAGTCCATGTCTGTATTTTATATATGGAAGCTGATTTTAGATGAACCACTTCAATTGATCTGCCGCTGAAGAATGCAGGGTGGCCAACAGCAAAAAGAATTGATCAGAAGGATATGTATGGTGATCTGATTGAGCAGATACCTTTGTTGACACCTTCGTTGTCCTTGTCACGATGAATTCTCAAGAGGAGATCCAAGAGAGCTAGTTACTGTTTGCATGGTTACCAGTAATCACCGCAAGAACAAACCCCATTTTTGAAATGATGGAACCTTGTAGTATCTCTGACAATGATTTCCCTTTTTTCAATTGCTGATATATACTTTGTGGCATGATGGCAATCCCCACACACTCTTAAGTTCTTGAAAATGCGGATTGGGGTCCCTAATGGCACTTTTATAAGCCCAAAAGCAATTGCTAGTTTTTCGCTGTGCCACAATAGAAGCTGCTGTTTCTGCTCATCCCCAACATCATGTAATGCAAATTCAAGATTTGGAACATAGCCTGCCAACTTCATTTTCTGATCCATCTCAAACAATTTTTCATGAATAGATGCTAATTCCGGGTGAGCCATGTCACTTGATCTGAACTCATGCACCACACTCTTAACCTCAATCCAACTATACCCAGGTGTCTTCACTACCCTGTTTTCTTTCATCGATTGCCTGACCTTGGAAACATGGTCCCATCTGTTTGTTGCCGCATAAGCATTAGCAAGTTGAACATAACCAGTTGCAGTCGTTGGATCGAGATCAAGCAATTTCTTGGCAGCAAACTCAGCTAGCTCTAAGTTCTTGTGGATCCGACAAGCACCCAAAAGAGTTCCAAAAATGGCAGAATGTGGTTCAAATGGCATTTTCTTTATCATATCTGCAGCTTCAACCAGCCTACCAGCTCGACCAAGAAGGTCTACCATACATGTATAGTGGTCTGGCTTAGCTTCAACTCCATAATCCCTTGCCATTGAATCAAAATATTTAACCCCAAGATCTACCAATCCCGCATGGTTGCAAGCCATCAACACAGCCACAAATGTGATCCAATCTGCCTTTGTTCCCTCATTCGTCATCTGATCAAACAATTTGAGAGCTTTTTGACCTGCTCCATGTTGAGCATAACCAGCAATCATTGCATTCCAAGTAACAACATCTTTACGTGCCATCTCGGTAAACAACTTCCAGGCATCCTCCAAATTCCCACACTTACAATACATGCTTACCAATGAGGTCCCTGCAGTTGTATCATTATATAATTGTAATTTATAAATCAGCTGATGTACCTGCTTACCCATCTGCAATGCAGATAGGTTACTACAGCCCAGTAGAACACTACTCAAACTTGACGGATTCGGCCTAATCCCACATCCAATCATTGATCTGAAAAGCTTCAAACCCTCCTCAGCTCGACAATTTTCTACATAACCCGAAATCATAGCATTCCAAGTTACTAAATTTTTCACAGGCATCTCTCTAAACAATTTTTCTGCTAATTCTATCTTTCGAAACTTCATATACCCAGTAACCATAGCAGTCCAAGCCACAACACTCTTAACCGTTGCAACCTCAAACAATTCCTCTGCCAAGTCCAAATCCCCACATTTCACATACCCCGAAATCATCACACTCCAGGAGACACCATTCTTCTTTGGCATCACCAAAAACAACTCATGTGCTTCCCTCATCTTCCCATTTCGAGCAAAACCCGATATCATAGTATTCCAAGAAGCCATGTCCCTAACAGGCATCTTGTGAAAGAATTGCAAAGAAGAATCAATGTCAAGATTGTGTAAATAACAAGCCAACATAATATTATATGAAAAATTGTCTGGTTCAGGACATTTCTCAAACAACTCACGGGCTTCTTTCATTTTCCCGGGCATTTTCGCATACCCGGCTAAAATTGAATTCCAAGTAACTGTCGTCCTAACTGTCATTCTTTCAAACACCTTCAGAGCAGAATCAAAATCCCCAGCTCGAATATAGCTGGTGATCAACTTATTTGACATAACGATATCGTTGAATTCGCATTGATCAAACAGTTTAGATTTATTGCAAAATTGAGTGTTTGTGATCTTCTGGGTCATGTTACTAGAGAAAACAAAGTGTGCTTTTTGTGGGGGACGGGAGGGAATGTTGGCGGGAAGGGGTCCTTTGTCTTGATTCGCATGTGGGTTTTGGACTGTGAAGGTGGAGAGGGAAGAGTATTGATGTTTGGTCTGTGAGAAAATTTTGAGTAGCAGAGATGGTTGGTTTTTTGTGTTTCTAAGATTTGTCATGGTTGGTGGTGAAGAAAACTGAATTTATTATACATTTCTTAAGAATTTTAAAGAGAGCATCATAATTTCTCATGCACAACGAACATAAGAGGAGATATAATTTTCCCGCAAAAAAATAAAAATAAATAAATAACGGTTCCGTTGCCGGGAATCGAACCTACCCCGGGCTTTCAGGTGAGAGCCGAATATCCTAACCTAACAGACTAGACTACAACGGACCAGCATGAAAAAATGTTAGACTACTTTTTTTATTTCAGATGTAAAATATAAAATCAAATAAGGGAGGTAAGTATCATAATACTAGTGGAAAAATGGGTAAAATAATATACCATGAAACATTAGCAAAATTATATTGTACGGCTTAAAAAAAAATTTAACGGGTGTACAGATTAGTGATGTTATTCATTGTGAAAGGAATGATGTCTATACCCATTACATGTATGTTTTTCTCATTAAATAAGAATGCAACCTTTATAATGTCATGTAAAAAAGGTGTATTTCTCCATCCCTATGATGAACGTAGAATTCTAGAACATAACATTAACTATAATTGTGAGACGTCCAGAGGTGATTGTTGTTTCAAAATATGGATCCGTTAATCAGACATCTTATTCTCTGTTCCTTCCACACTTGGTGAGAAGCAATTTGAGAGGCACTTCAAAGAATGAAGTGTGAAGCTATGTACTGTTATCAGACTATTTCTTATTTGAAGAGGAAGAACGATAAACAGGTATACTACCTCTTTTTCCACAAGTTAATTATCTAAGCCAAGGTTTAGCAGATGAGTAATTATTATTAGTCTTGGTTCTTAAGGTGATTAATCATTTTTAGGTAATCACCTCCTAGCTCATGACCTTTGAGGCTTTGACCAACAGCTAATCAATAATGCTCAGCCATTATTCCCTTGAGCAAGAAACAGGAATGATAATCAAGTAAAGCAAACGGTAGATTTCAAAAACTGACTCTGTTCTCAACCTATTCCAACTCAAAACTGATGAATTGACTCAATTGTTCAAGACATAAAATTTACACTCAAAAAGCATAGATAATAAAAATGGTTCTTAATATTCCTGTCGATAGCCTGCCACTCTAATCGTATCACATTAACCCCCAAAATGGATAAAAAGACATCGAGCTGGAAGTAGTGGTAGACTCTCATTTGCCACCCAGGGATGGGAACTGCCCAGGATCCTGAATGGAGGGTGCGGCCACATTGCTTGCGTAACCTCCAGCTGCAGGTCCTCCTCCACTGTATCCACCTCGTGAACCACGGCCACGGCCTCGACCACGACCACCAGGAGAATAGTACCTCTCCCCTTCAGCAGGCTTCAGAAACTCGTTTATGCTAACAGACTACACACAATTATCAATCACGCAGTCAAACATCTCCTCAAAACAATAATACATTAAGAGTGATATGCATCCATAATTACTAGATCACATGACAAATGTTAGATTTTTAACAATGTACTCCTTATAATACAAATTTATTTAAAAATATATTATCTTTCTCAATTTATAATCCAGCAACCAAGACCCAAAAAATCCACAACCACAAGTCTGCAATTTGTACAAAGTAAAACTGAATGCAGTCATCCTCCAAAAAAATAGATTAAAATATAAAGTACCGAGTATAAAAGACAAATTATTAAGTGCAGCTATGATCAGCACCCCATACTGACTGCCAATTCAAAACTAACAGGTCATGTGAACCCAGTCTGTTTAAATTATTAGGAAAGAGGAAGAGATTTTATCAGAAAAAAAAAAAAAAAAAAANAAAAAAAAAAAAAAAAAAAAAAAACAGTACCGAGCAAGCATTTAAAAGTTTCAGCTCAAACCAGGTAATAGCTAACAAGAGAACAGCTCAAACCAGGTAATAACTAATAAGATAACAGCTCAAGCCAGGAAAAAAATAATGAGAGAACCAACATGTCCAAATTGTCACAACCAAGAAACAAACTTGAAATTGTCTCAAGTATCATCAAAATGAATGCAGCAATAATGATTAAAAAATAAAAAACAAAACAAAACTCAATACTCAAACCAAAACAAAATCAGCTAGAAAACCAATCATGTAGGAAAGAAAAAATAACCTTCTTGGCTCTCTCTTCTTTATCAGCAGCTTCTTTGCGCCTGTCCTTTTCAGAACCCTGACATTCAATGGCAAATTAGATAACAAAGTACACTTAGCAACATCAAATAAAATTGGTATATATTCAATGTGCAGGGAACTCACCAGTTTGATAAAGATGTCATTATTTTCCTTCTTATTTGAAAGCTGTTGCATAGTCTTTAAGTCTTTGTCTAGGTCAACCTTTCTTTCCTCGGTCTTCAGCGCAAGCAGAGCCTTCCTCTTCTCTTCAAACACCTTCTCATACTCTTCCAAAGTCATCTCCTATAATAATGTTCAACAAGGATCTAGTTAAAAATTAGGTTGGCCACAAAATCCAATCCCATAAGTTATCTTCAAGGTATCCAGAAAAGTTGCATCAACAACGTGAAAACAGTGTAATTTACCTTCTCCTCAGGCTCCTTCTCTTCTGACTCGTTCACAGGATTTTCCTTGTTGGCATCTGCAGCCTCATTCTCTCCCAACTGCTTCTCAGCACCAAAATTCTTCTCATTTTCAGTGCCAGGCTCTTCAACCTCCCTTAATTTAGCAAAAATATTCATGCAAATAGGCATCATACAAGAATAGAGATTAAATAGAAGTGTCATCATATCAAGACTTCTACAAACTCATGTAGGAATCAAAACAGATAATACTTACGGAGCAATCTCATCAGTGGGAGTTCCCCAGTTCCCACGACCAGCCCCATCACGCTTAAACTCATTACTAATATTACATGCATAATAATTAGCTAAATAACCAAAAAAATGAAAACACATGTATAGGAGGTCTATCTATATTAAACAGATTAAAGAATACTAACCCACGTCCAGTACCACTGCGACGCTCAAATATCCTCCGAGGGCGTTCCCCTTCTGCATCCTCTCCATTGCTAAAACCACCCCGGCGACCACCGCGGAAGGAACCACGAGGTCCACCATAGCCGCCACGTCTTTCAGAAATATTCCCTGTATCTCCCTCTTCAGCTGGCCTGTACCCACCAGAAAACCCATTAGTGTTTTCAGTGTTGATTGGATCTCTATTAAATCCACCACCACCTCCACCACGTCCACGACCAAACCCACGGCCACCACCACGGCCCCCTCCACGGCCACTTTCATTCCTTACTTCCCTCACTGCACATGATAAACACAGTTATGTTGGTAATCATATGATATTTATAATATGTAACATACAACCATATGAGATTCAAGAGACTATTAATCTGTCATAAGATAACAAAGGATAAGCCAAAAAAAAAATACAAAAACACCAGAATAATCCTTCTGATATCTGAACCAACCTTTTTTTATGGGAAAATCTTCATCAAAATTTACACTGAAAATCCTATAACAATTAAACTTTTGAATGTCTTTATTAAATGGAAAAGTAATGAAATAACAGACCAGACCATTTGTTCTGCAACAGAAGAATACAACCACAACTGATAACATAAAGGGGATTATAATAATTTTGTTAAAAAAAACAAACAAACAACATTCAGAATCTTTAGAAAATATGCACATGGACCACATTAACAAGGGCTGTCATTGGCTATCCGAAAGAAAAATTACAAGGGCTGTAATTCTCAGTCAACATACAAAATGAATGTTTACCAATAAGTGGTACTCCCGCCGACTATACCTCTTACATTAAATTATAATGGATTAAATTCAGATGGGACAATAAAATACATTACCATGCTCTGTGTTCATTCAGATTTAATTTTATCAGTCCTAATAATTAAATCTCAGGTTCGTTCATGAAAAAATTTATGGGAAATGAAGACAAGTGAATCATTTTAATTTTGCATATGAATACAACAAATTACCGCATCATATAACTTAATAGACAAAACTGTATGAAAATGCACCAACACAGGCACAAATAAAACTTAAAAAACCGAATCTCAGCAAATCAACACAACAGCAATAACTCACCAAAATAACCAGTCAACAAACAACAAATACCAAAGAACCAAACAAAACTTACTTTAGAACCCAGGAATAAAGATTCAAGCAACCAACATGATGAAGCTCAAATATTCATTTCCATTTTCCAGACAGCCAAACAGTGATTTTAACACAAAACCCCAAAAATAAACAATAAAGGGCAACGAAATGAATCAAAACTCACCAGCTTGAGCAGGAGGGAGTGGCTTGGAAGGCAGCTTGGCGGGCTTAGCGGGCAAAGCAGCAGCAGCAGTAGCTGGGCCTTGGGCCTTCTTGGGCTGGGCCGGAGGGATCTTCTGCTGCGCAGCAGCGAGAAGTTGACTTGGGTCCTCGTAGTCGTCATCGCCCAAGAGATCGAAAGGGTTCGCGGTTGCCATTTCTTAGCTCCGAATAGTCCGATTCCAAAACCCTAGAAAACCACCGACTTTGAAAAGCAACCACGAAACCCTTCAGAGATTATTCGAATCCATGAACGAATCGAAGATTGGAGACGGTTGATGGGGACTGTGGAGGGTTCGAGTAAGTTTGGGAGCAGAGGAAGTTCGAGAGAGAAAATTTTTGGTGGGAGTGTGTATTGCTGTGGCTACGAAAACCCTAACCAATGCGGCAGAGAAATAGAGGAGTGGTAACTTAATCTTAAAAACCCTAATAGGAATGTTAGGGTGCGACCGTGTGCATGTTAAGACGTGTGTATTGCGTAAATTGGCCCTTTGATGGGTATGTTGTGTTTTTCGGCTTTTTGGACATGATAATGGTAGACGAAGCAAAGGCCCAATGACCGATGTCTATTTTCAACATGGTGGAATCTTCATGGACTTGAGTTGGAGAAGTGACAGCTTGGTTTAGGGGTGGGCATCAACCAGCCCACCACCACTTACCGCCCGAGCCGCCACCCGTTTGGTCTTTACCCGATCCACCCAATAGTCGACGGCTCGAATTTGGGTTTTCTCCTTCACCGCCCATCACCACCCGTTTAACCGATTATGGAATATAAGGAATAGAATGGATGTCTTTTACAAGAGTCAAGAGTTAGTAAAATTATTATTTATTTATATAATTACT
>QANT01008319.1:0-25837 GCA_003254885.1 Purshia tridentata | reverse complement strand
TAAAAACATTGAGGATATAGTGGGCAAAAAAAAATCAAATATGGGAGCCTACAACTTTCACTCACTACAGTTTTGAAAAACAGGTTTCAAGTTGTAGTGGGTTTCTGTAGTGAGTGACCTCAAATTGTGAGTCACTTCAGTTTTTAAATTTTTACTAAACAACAAAACTGTTGTGAGTGACCTAGAATTGTCACTCACTGCAGCTTTTGAGTGTTTCACTGCAATCCCAAACGGAGCCTAATAAGATGTTAATTAATGACATAATAATTGTGACTCTCACATTTTGTTGACTTGTAAGGCAAAACGACCTCTCTGGCCCATAAAAAAAGTTTCAGCAGTGTAATATGAATTTCAATTTTTGAATAATCTCTCAAAATTCATATCTAATTTGATGTATTAAAAATGCACATGATAGATAGATAGGTCATTCAATTTTACAGATTGGCAAATATGAGATTTGTAACTGTCAAATTATCAATTAACGTATAATTAGAAAGTTAGAAAAAAGATAGTAGTCAATTATAAATAAATCTAAACATTAAGTATGAAATTAAAAAACTTAAACTATATAGTATGAGTTATGTTCTCTTCCCAAATTTGGGGAGTGTACATTATAGTTTGTTGATAATTTAAACCCTAATATTAAAGTAGATAGGTGTGTACTGGTATGTTAAATTAGTAAATGTGATGTGGTCTATAACAACTATGTCAAATCAATATCACTTCAACAAGAAATATATATATGATCACTGTCTCTCACTCACGCACTAAAGTTTGCTTCAGAAACCCAAAACAGAGCAAAGCAAAGAAAAAGTGGTGAATATAAGGTATTGTACAGGAGTGGTCGATCATGTGGGTGGGATGGGCAAACTGAAGAGACCGCAGTGGAGAACAGAAGAGAGTACAGAGAACAGTATATAGATGTATAGATTAGATGCATCCATCTATCCATTCATCCATCCATGTAGCTTAGGCTTAGCTAGCTTGCTTTTAGGTTTTCAATTCAATGAATTTTTGAGCCACCGACCCACCTTCCTCAACTCCTTTGTCAAAATGTCTCACCCAATCCAGAAATAAATCAACATGAACCCCCAACACTCCACAGTTCCACTTTTTTATTTTATTTCTTTACTTGTTTGAACACCATTGCTTTAAAAATAAATAATAATAATAAATCGAAAAAGAAAAAGAAAATTTTCAATAATAGAATGTCAGGCCCATGGCCTCGTGAAGTGATGGTTTCAGCATAATGTACGGCTCCTTAATTTGCTCGTTCATCTAAATTCGTGCAACTTTAATTTTTATTTTGGGGTGAGGACTAAAGAGTAAGACTAACAAGAGCACAAAACGACAATTTTAATTTCTGGCTAGCATTGGACTGGACATGTGACATTGAGTTATATATAATTAATCACTAATTATTTATTATATTTTATATTATAATTTTGTACAATTTTATGTTATAACTGAATTGGAAGAGTTTCTTTATTTTTTAATGTAAGTGTAAATTAATACAATTTTTTATTTGAAAAGTGTAAATGCTTAAAAATAGTTTTTAAAATTTTAACTTATGGGAAAAATGGAGAATCTGGATAAAACATTATGATTTAACAGAAATTTAGCAGTAGCCTTTAGCTGACATATTGTCAAATTAAAGTAGCACTGGCTGGCAAATAGTAAAATTTTTTTGTTATAGGTGGTGGTATACAATCCAAGAACAATCCCACTACCATGAATTAAAAAGCCTGGGTGAATGGTATTTGTACAAAGCATTAATGAATTGAAACCCACTAACATGAACAATCCAAGTGTGAATGGTCTTTGCCTGTTTGGTATCCGAGAAACGTAGAGAAACCCATGGAAATTAACTGCTCTGAATTACAGAATATATATATGTATGTATATACATAGGAGTACCATCTACTATGCAACGTCTTTTTCATTCTTTTTTTCTGGTCAAATCTATATAACGTTAAAATGATGCATGCATGCATGCATGCAATAATGAGCTATTCCTCACAGAATAGGACATCTGAGAGAGTTCAGAAACACAATAAAAAAGAGTCAAACGAACTGTGGAAAAATTTAATTTCTTTAAATAAAAAAAAAAGGAAGAACAGGCGCAAAACCTATGGCTATGGCGATACTCTATAGTCATGGATGCATTTGGCTTTAGAAATTTAATTTCTTATGAATAACTGTATTCTATCCATACTAATTACCATACAATACTACCCCAATTTTTATAGATTTATTTGTAATTAACGTATTATTAGATTTAGAGAAGCGCACGGATGATATTGCACACATGTGAAGCAGCACTGTAGTGTCAGTAGCAGACTCTGGCATTAACCAAATTAGAGTTGACGCAATTGCCCAACACCAACACCATATCTAACATCCAAGGAGGAATTAATTTTGATACAAGACGTATGGGGTAATTTCGTAACAAAGAAATAAGCAGCCAAGCAGGTTCAGAGAAAAAAGATAGCGCTTTTCTTTCCCTTATACAGAAAATTCTGTCGTATTCCAAAATGGACTCTATACTAATTTGTATACTATCTTCCTGGCTCGTACTTGTGTCCTAAAGTTCAAATTTTCACAGGTCTATGTATGTATGTGTGTCAAACAACCACACAAGTTATGAATTTGGGGCTAAAATGTAAGTGAATTGTTTGGATTTTTGTTTCAATATCAGCTCATTGTTGTGCAATAATCCTCCGTCTTTGTACAGACAGTGAATCCAGAAGTTAAGAATACAGGTACTAATTTTATGAATCTCATGATGTGATAGTATTTAATTTGTTTTTATCCATTATTTACACACTCTTGCTCATTAACCATGCTTTAGCTACTTAATTAGCTAAGCTCTTCTTCTTTATGCTTGTCAAATGGTCAATGAGCTCATAATATAGAATGGAAACCCATGTTTGATTCACATCCATATATATATATATATATATATGCTTGTGAAAGAAGGATATATTAAAGTTGGATGCTGCTGCGCATGTAGTCATGAAAACCCATAATGATCACACATATATTCGTGTGTCCCCTGCTAGGTCGTAGCTGCTACAAATATCAATTAATAATTCATTTCATCAATACTGTATCTCAGATTTCAGATGATGAGAGACAGTGCATGAGAGATCGCAATCATGCTTCAGTTGATGACATGTACATCAAATCAAACCGCAGCAAGAAACATGCATTTAAGCTACAAACAGAAATTTGGTCAAAAAAAAAAAAGCTACAAACAGAAAAAAAAACCTCCTCGCTAGCTAAAAGCCTAAAACAAAACAAAACAAAAAGAAAACGTCCATATATATATATATAATAAAGCTGAGTGGTAGTAGTAGTACTACTATTGTACGTGCATGCTAGCTTTTCATGATTCTCTAATATGGAACTAAAATACAATGAAGCTTTTGCAACATATAATAAAGTCCCAGCTGTAAAACCTGCATTAATTTGTCACACCCTTTTCTTCTATAGCTAGTGTTAGCTACCTTGCTATACACCCTTTATTATCCATCCAAGTATCACTGTCTTCCTTACAACTATATGGACTTATCTCCCAATTACAGGACTTCGTGCTTTTAAAGGAAGCTCATGACTGAGTCATGATCATCTCAATTACATGCCCTCACTTTCATTTAATTCTGTCCCATAATATTTAAAGTTGCTTTAACTAATGCAAATTTAATTAAAAAAGAAAAGCAAGAGAGCTAGAGATCTCTCTCGATAGCCTCACCTAAAATTACCTTACATTTCCAAGGCCTCCCTTTGTCCCCCACGTTTAATTTCAGATGATCCATAAACATTTTTATATAGAAAGAAGAAGAAACCAAATAGTAAACAATCATGTAAATAATTACATTACCAAGTTACCAACAGAATATATATTAATTCAATTGTAATTACTCTAAATAATTAAAGCGCTGGCTATTGGGTCACTGTTTACACTGTAATTAATTAATTGGTAGCCAATTAAGTAGCTCTAATTAATTAATATTCAAGGCATGAAGAGCTTGTTGTCACACTTGCAACGCCAAGCTTCTGGGTAGTACTCGAGAGGTATACTCACACCTGGTTGAATAGGCACGTGCACTGCCTTACACGGCCAGCACCTCCCACACTTGGATCTACAACTCGGCGGCGCTGAACCCGGTCCGCCCAGTCGCCTGTGCATCTGGGTCACATCCCGATCCAATGCTCCTGACCCACCATTTTTTTCCTCACCTGAAAGAAAATCAACGAGAAATTAATTAACATACTAATTCTTTTGGTGGGTTGGTGAGTGAGAGGGTGAGCGAGTGAGTGAGTGCTTACCGAGTTGGGTTAGAGCTATGGCAGAGGAGGCAGAGGTGAACAAGAGAAGAGTGAAGGCTGTGAGAGTTGATAGCCTAATGTAGTGGATGTGGTGGTGGTGGTGGTGTCGTTGGTGGCTGTGGCGGCGTACGCCCATCTCCGAGGTGGAGCTGCGCACGAAACGACGACGTTCGATTACAACTGGATGATCAGCGGCTGAGACTTTGAAAGATGAGTCGGGAGGAAGAATGAGATTTGAGAGAGAGAGAGAGAGAGAGGGAGATGGTGGTCTATTAATGTTATTATGGTGTTGCAGTTTTTTACTTGTGAGCGTGTGGGGAAGGTGGTCTAGTCAAAAACACAGTCCCCAAAAGATCAAACACATGGAGGGACTGAGGGAGGGGGAGAGTTTTCTTTGTTTTATTGTTTGGCCAAAGGGTTGAATAGTGGGACCCTTGTAATGCCCTGAATGGCTGTGATGGAGTGGAATACAGGCCAAGTTCAGACCTATATTCACCAAAATGCCACTGGGAGACTTGAATGGTAGTACTACAGATGTTTCAGCATATGTGCTTATTCACTCTCATTTTTTTTATTTTATCAAATTATTAACTTGGCTTAAATTCATTTATTTGTCAAATGTCAGATGCTGCATTAATATTGGTTTGAGAATTAAATTAAATTAAATTAAAGGCATTGTTACAAAATGTAAATATTCCAGTAATAAACGCCACCTGTAATAAAGAAAGAATGGGCACAATGTAAACTTGTGAAAAGAAGGTGGGGGGTTGCAGGCAAAACGAGTAGGGGCACCCGTGTGGAGTGGAGGAGAATGGGGGAGGGGCTGCTGTCTCGTACGGCCGGGCCGAACACGGAAACATCTGAATCAATATGAAACCCACCACCCCTCCCTCCCCTCCCTCCCTAGGTCTCTCCCTCACTCTATGCCCTATCATAGGCCCCTATGCACCATTATTGATCTATCTATCTCTCTCTCTCTAACATGGTAGGCATATTAAATTCTGAAAGGGACTCATTTGTACAGAGGACAGGGACACATTGCTGTTGTTTCATGGACTTTGAATTTTATTTTTTTAAATATTATTGGTGAAAAAGAATGAGAAAATTAATTAATGAGAGTGAGAGGGAGGTGATGACTGATGAGGGAGCAGTAGTTGTATTAAATGAACCCCCATGATCTTTCTGTAAGTGCGGGCCTACTAGGCTGGGTCAGTGATTTGATGGGTTGTGGGTTTGGTTGCATTTAAGGCAAAATACTATGCTCGTTGGGGAGGGAAGGCTGAGACTCATTTGCTGCCTCTGGCCATGGTTTTGCTTCGACATGGCAATGCTACAAGGTCACATAATTTACATTTAACATTGTCACATACTCACAGTTGTGATACAATGGTTGTATGATTGTATCACATAACCCAAATAATAGAAAAGTGAATTATTCAAATATATGTTAGAAAAACCCTTACCCTACACCCAAAAACAAGCAAAAATCACATGCTTTGGTTTTAGCAAAATGCAACTTTTGGTTGGTTGACAACCAGATAGAAACAGACTACGAAACTGGTTATTAATGGGGCCTGGAATAAAGTAGGCCTAGCTAGACCTTTTGGGCCCTTAAAATAGAGCTTTTTTTTTTTTTTTTGGATTGGTTTGGTGAGGCCTATAAGTATTGTGTAAAACAGACCTGGGACTCGTCTGGGACTAAACATATAAGAATAACTAGCCTTTGGCAGGAAGCAACCATGGGATTACTTGTTTTGCATGATTACATTGAGACACTGTACCATGGTTGGAAAGGGACACTTCACTGTATTAGGATCTTTCAAAATCAAGAAACCCCATTGATGATTGCTTGCACTTATTGCACTTATCTGCAAACAAACACTTATATTATAAATGAGATTTCTATCAATCTGTGCACCAGTTCGGATATTGTACCTTTTGGGTTATATTATATATATATAGTTATTAGTTAAGGACTCCTGGACTAATAGAACTCAAAGAAACCTTTTCTTCTGTCCTAACTATTATTGCACCAAGTTATAAATCATTCAGTACAGTTTTAAATTCTAAAAGTTTGCTCAATCTTAACCAAAAGGTACAAATTAATAAAATAACTATTTCCATTTATTATATATATCTTAACCAACCACCAAAAGCATTGTTCATATTTAGTTTTCAGACATATCAGAGTCAATGATTAAGGCAAGATCTTCTTCAGTTGGTGCATGCAGTTCTAAGATTACAAGCAAGAAAGAACCAATCCAAGAAAGGTGCACTTAGTGCAGAGTTATGAAGAGTCTAGGTTAAGATATACTATTAAAGGTTCAGATGTTAAGAATGGTGGCATTTATTGATGGCTCTAATGTATCTTCGAACCAAACAAAATGTGCATATTTTCACCGAGGATTGCAGGGTGTAATGTGTAATAGAATGTTGTTTACAAGAATTTTAAATCTTTCCCAAGGAAGCTTCTGTATAGAATGTTTTTTATTGAATGAAATTCATCAGTAGATTCAGTACTTAAAAATGAGGAGAACAATAATGTACTATTCCAATAACCTATTTGACAGATTAATGCTTGGCTGACTATGCTGCTATGGTGGTCTCTAACTCAGCTTCTGAGTTGGTTGACCTGCTGGTACTTAGTTTTGATGTTGCCATATTGATTTTGCTTTAAATGTTGGTTGTTGCATATATATGACAATTTTACCCTTCCCACCTACCAAATCCATGTCCTCAAGGATTACAATTACATTCAAGAAATTGGGTGGTAATCCCAAGTTTGAATTTCTTGAATTAGAGCTTAGGTTACTGATAAATTATTCTAGCTTTAACCATCCTCCAATGCAATATTGCTAGCTATTTGGCTTCACCACCTTCATTTCCTTTCCCACCAATGGTAGCTTAGGCAAATGGCTTGATATAGCGATGGAATATGACAAATTGAAGAGGTTGAAGATTAGTGCTTAATATAAATCTTAAATAACAAAAATTGAATATGACAACTAATTAATGGACATGATCTATGTGGAATCATACTCAAATCCCAAATAATCATGTTATAATTTATGAGAACGAAAAGTTTAAATAAAACATATAAAAATTTTGGAAGTGTGTGTAATTAACTTAACTATTATTGAAGTTCATATTTTAGAAGAGATGATTGATATAGTGATTTAGTGTTACTAACTTACTTTCATAGTAAATTATAGTAAATTCTAAATACGTGTAATCGCGGTGAAAGTTCAAACGCGGTGAAAGTTCAAACGGAAGATGTATTAGAAAATTATCAAGGCTCATATAACAACACATATTATACACATTATGTAATTTCTTGGAAACAATTGGGTGACTTATGGGTATATATCATTTGGTGGCATGGAAACACCTTTCTCTTTTATTATTTGCCGACAAGTCCTTAGAAAAGGATGTTATTGACAAAACACCATGCCTATAACCTACTGACCTACTTTTCCCAATATAAAAAGAGTAGTTTCCATATGGTATTTAGAGGGACAAAACCCTCTAATGTTCCCTTGATCCCTTCCACAGTGGCACTAACCCAAAATCCCAATCCACTAATTATTATTTATTATTAAATTATTAATAATTTTTTAAACATAATTAAAAAAATTCCAAGTATTTAGTCCAGAATCATTCGGACAACGCTTACGTGGCAGCCTAGGGTGAAACGCAGCTGCCGAAAAGTCCCTTCTCCCACTCGCTTGCTCCCCTCGCGACCCATATGACTTATGAGACGCCACGGCTACTCACTCACTTACTTCCCAACTACTTGCCCTTTACCCCTTGCAACTCCTGCGAAATTACCAAACTGCCCCAGATCGCACTCGCGGCTCCGCCTCCTTCCCCGGCGGCGAGATTCCCGCCATGAACTCCGCGACGACGTCGTTCCGATCCATCCTCGAGAAACCCCTCACCCAGCTCACCGAGGATGACATTTCTCAGCTCACCCGCGAAGATTGCCGCAAATACCTAAAAGAAAAAGGTCCTCCCCTTTTCCCTTTCTCTTTTTTATAATTTCCAATTTTGCCCTTCGCTTCTCTTCCCTCTCCTATCGCCATGTTTTCCGGCGCCTAAAATCACGCAACGCAACACTCACTCCAACTGTATTCTATTAACTATTCGTTTGTTTGTGAATTTTGATTAATTAAATAGAAAGGAATTTTCTTAGTTTGGTAATTATAAATGTGATTGACACGTGTCCGTACAGGAATGCGGAGGCCTTCATGGAACAAATCGCAGGCGATCCAGCAGGTTATTTCACTCAAAGCTCTACTCGAGCCGAACGACGACTCCGGCGCCGGAGCTCTCAGGAAGATTGTCGTTTCGCCTCACACGAACACGAACACCCCGCGCGTGAGTGTGTTTTGAAGCGTTTGGTTGCTGATAAAAAATGAAAGGGCATTTACAATCTATTCTTCTTCATAACAATTATTTGATTCGGAATCTTCTTTGTAGGCGGCTTCGAACTCGGCTGATTCAGCCAAGGAAGCGAGTGTCGATGCTCAGGTTTCAATTTCGGCCGCAGCCGAAGAACCGGTGCCCTATCCGAGTCCGAAACCGGTTCACGAGGACCGCATGGCCGCTGCTACTAAGGCCATTAGTCCCAGGTTTATCTTCTTTTAATCTTTTATCCTGTTTGGCATTGCTTGAATTTTACTGGTAAACACAATGTGGTAGTGTTAAATACTTTAGTTTACTTTCTTGAATCTGTTGTTGTAATAGCCTCTTTGAAACTAGTAGAGTTGGCTGCTCATAATGTTTTCCTTGTCCTTTGAAAATTCATATTGAGTGGCACTATAATTACTTGTGCTTTGTAGAATGAAGTGGGGGATTTTGAAGTGGATTCTTGTTTTCATGCCTAGCCCAAATAGGTGTTAAACAAGCCCCACATTGTAAAGGGTGGCACCAACTTTACCATTTTTCCCACTGATCGGTTCTTGCATTACTTTATCCTTATGGTACATTGCCTTGTTGCCCTGTAAGCTGTCAATTGAAGTGACATGACAATTTGTGTGCATTTCTTTCTTTAATGATGCAAATAGTTTTGCGCGGAAAGATTGGCATGCCCATGTTTCTAATTGAAATCTATGTGTACTATGTGGGTGATGAGATTCGGGCGACATTTCATGCAAACAATCTTTCTTGTAATATATTTCTATTAAGTTCTAAAGAAAAGTAATTGAAATTGTGACCACAGAAATCAATGTACAACTGATGCATCAGTTAGGCAAATGACAATTTTCTACAGCGGCAAGGTGAATGTGTATGATGGAGTGCCACCTGATAAGGTAAATGAAGCTTCCTCTTTGCATGGATACCTGGAGATAAGCCTTCCAATGCAGCGATGTATGGATTTGCAGGCACGGACAATCATGCACCTTGCAGCAGGACCCAAAAATTTGCCTCTGGACAATCAATTTGGTGGTACTACAGCAGTTAGGTCCTTACGATGCCCATTTCAGACTGCAGGTGATAAAGATGGCCTTTTCCCTCCTAGTGCCACAATCTCCCAGGCCATGCAAACAGGTACTTGTGCTGAAGAATTCCTTACCTTCTTAAACACTTTGGGTGGCATGGAGTTAGCTGCATGTGACAGTTAACCAAAACTGCATTTGGTGAATGAAAAATAAGATCCTAGAAATGGTCCTAGGAATTGCCTTGTTTCATTCTTGGAGCAGTATGATTTCAGTAACTTTGTTGAAAGCAGTTTCTTGGTTGATTGAAAATGAAGGGAAGTGATCTCACTGTTTACAGGAAGTTGATTTTCATAATATAGGCATGCTGAGTTGTCTTATTTATTGCATGATCGTCATATTATGATTACTAAAATTGCAATGCACAGATGATGAAGCAAACAAGAGCTCTCTATTCAACTTCCTTGATCTTCCTTTTGTGCAGTACTAAACATATTCTGAATGACCCTTGAGTCTTATGTCTATTAATTATGAGTCAATTTGGCTAAAGTCACAGGGAAAGAATATTTTCTGATAGCTTAGAGACTTTGATAATCAACAGTGTTGAAATACCTATGTTAGAAAGTGGTATACTGGTAGCTAGGTAATAATGTTTTTCATTTAAATTTACAGAGAGGATTGCCGAATATACTCAACAGTACTGGGAGAAAGGGAACAGCACTCGCGATCCTGGTAAGCTCTTCAGTTTTCTTGTACCTCTACAGAAGTTGCATCTTGTTATATGCATTTATCTCCCATCAGGGAGAAAAAGATGCTTATAGTTGTAAGTCTTATGGTGTCCAAGAATATACATCTCAACATCCTATATAAAAAATGGTATACATCTCCATAGATACTAGCCTGTCATTAGTTTCAGAGTGGGTAGAACGTTTGTGGTTGTGAATAACTTTTTCTTACATGAAAATAAAACCTCTTGAACAACTGATCATAATTTTTTTCCCCCTCTGTGGGTGTTGCCCTTTGGAGAATTTGGAAGAACTTTTTATTATTTCAAAAACAGTAAAGAAGGTATTGCTATGAAAAATAGTTGCTGACGCTACCTTGCAGTAAATTGAAGAAGTTTGGTAACTTTAAGATATATCATTTTCTGATAAGTATTTTAATGGAAGGTTACTGCACTTACACTGTTTTCACAAGATTCACAACTCGACAACCACAGTCAACTGTGGCATATCATCCTTCAGCACTGGCTGTGTCATCGTAACATCTGTAACTCCATTGCAGCGTTACTTCTTAATAATGAACCCTCTAATCCTCTGCCACATGCTGCTTTGACAGAATCATCTCTTAAATTACCTTCACCACTGATAGGGCTGTTAGTATTATTTATCACTGTCACTTCCTTTCCCATTGCTTATGTCGAAAATCACTGACTTTCTATCTACTCTGTTCACACCATCTCCATACATATTTCCCTTCTTTTTTAGTGAAATGGTTCCATTAAAGTGCAGTTCGAAGCATATTATATTATATATCTTTGAACTCAAAGAAGTTGATCTGTAGTTACATCTGGAAAGCCTATCGCAGTGGGGAGCCTTAACATGACCCCTTTTCCTGCCGTAAGATTCTGATGAAAATATCTTAAAGGCTTAACCAGTTAAAGAAGCTTCACCATTTGATCAAATATGAAATTTACTAGTTTCTTTTTCTTGAAATATTTGGTGGTAATTCTTAAGATGCAGAGGGTCAGGCAAGCAGGAAAGTCTCATTGCAGAGATACCGTGAAAAGCGAAAAGACAGGTAGCTGTGGGTAGAAACTATTGTTTTCTACCAGTTAATCATGTTATATATTTAACTTCATACTAAGCCGTTGATCTCATGCTATTCATTTCCTTCTTTTTTCTCTGCTCATGTTCCTACAAGGGGGAGATTAAAGATTAAGAAAAATATGGGATCGACTTCTAGCTTGGAGGCCTATTTGAATCATCAACTCAGGACACATACCTCAAATGGTAATTCAAGTCATAGTAGCACAAGCTCTCCCCCCCAGCCTGGGCTGCCACAAACAGCTGACAAACAGCTAAAGATTTGCTGTCTACCTGTTGACCTAAATGAAAAGGGTAAGCTATATAATTCTTTTCTTTGTCTGTTTCATGACTTATGATATTCATACTTTGTTTATAAAGTTAACTTTTATAGTTTTCCCTACCAAATATAAAGTGACGTGTCGGGTAGATTGGATGGTACTTGAAGGATTCTATAATGTGGCTGATACTTGAAGGATTGAAGTCATAAATTGATCATCTTATGTTCAGATTTTTTGGATTATAAAATTTTTTACAGATGGTTTGCTTTCTTTTTTTTTGTGTGTTTTTTGTTGGCTGTTATGCAGATATTGTGGAACGCCGAAGTTGACACTTTTAGGTCATACAGAGTTGGGAATTGATTAAAGAACCCCCCGTTTGTCTTAAAGTACCGCTATGACAAACCTGATAGGAAGGGAAAGAAGAACTAATTTTACTGCCTCCTAGAGACCTGCCATTCTGTATGCTTTGGGCTGCTCTGCGAACATGAAGTTTTTTCACTGACTAATGCCTATCAGGAGGAGAATTCTCTTTTCGGACTGGTATGACTTGATCAGTTTTGTAATTTCTAGGATCATATTGTCATCCTTAAGAATATGCTTCAACGTCGATGTTTCTAGGGTTGAGATGCAGAGCTGCAAGCAGCCATTTCCCCATTTAACTTTATGTATGTAATTGTATGCGGGTAGTTGGTTTCGGTTCTCTGAGCCAAGAGCTTTATTGTACAAGTTGAAGGAAGTTTTCTCCTTTAACGTTTTTGTAGCTGCGGAGAACAGTGAGTGCTATGTAATTTGTAACTTGCAAGTGGTTCAGTTGATGAATGGGTTACAAACAATTTTCTAGATTACTCTTTAATTGTTTAGAATCGATGAATGGTTTTAATTTTTTAATTTTTTTCGGAATAAGAAGCTACCACACGGATATTATAATTTATAACATTGGAAAATAATAGTTGAACGAAATTATGTGCACGATTGGCACAGATCTTGAATTGAGTGCAATGACATGCACCATAATAAAATGCTATGTATTGGTGAGCAAAAATAAGAGTTCGGATAATGGTGTCCGCAAATAACTAAAGGAAATTAAACTGCACACGTGGCAAAATCTGCCGTTCTAAACAAAAGCATCAGTGTAAAAAAATGGAGTGCAAACGACACTACTACACTCCGTTACCTTCGCTTATAAACAGTGTGTGTTCGCAAAAGGCGAGTCAGCCATGGCGATCGAGGTGAGTTCTTAACATGGCGATTATCTTATCTCTATGTAGTCTGGTAATTTTGTGAATAAATGAAGTTGGTTTTAGATTTGACTTGATTCATTAACTATATATGGAAGCAGGGTTGGTTCATGGACGAGAGCGATGCAGACCCAAGGCTTCCTCACCATCGCAACCCCAAAGAGTTTGTTCCATTGGACCATTTGGCAGGTCCTCTCTATAACTTTCTCTTACATTAAGATTAACATAAGCATTAACTCTCCCTAAGAATTAGTCCCATTAATTTATTTTGCTAAACAAGATTCATGGTGGTTTTTTCAGAGCTGGGTGTGCTCTACTGGGGCTTGAACCCAAAGGACTATGAGAACGACCAACAACTGCGCAAGATTAGAGAAACCAGGGGATATAATTACATGGTATTTAATTATCTATTTATAGTTTCAATTTTCAGATATTCGGGAAGGTTTTGAGAACTTTTATTTATGCTAATATGATGCTAATGTTGTATTACCAACAAAGAAAAGTCTTTGTTATTTGTGTGGGAAATTGTAGGATTTGCTTGACATATGCCCAGAGAAGTTGGAGAATTATGAGGAGAAGCTGAAAAGCTTCTACACAGAGCACATTCATGCTGATGAAGAGATACGCTACTGTTTAGAAGGGAGTGCCTACTTTGATGTCCGAGACAAGGATGACCGTTGGATTCGAATCTGGATTAAGGCTGGTGATCTTATCATTTTGCCTGCTGGAATTTACCACAGGTTCACCCTTGATACCACCAACTATGTTAAGGTAAGCAAGACACATTAAGAGCTGTGGGCCTGTGCCACACTTCAATATCTTATTTGTTATAAATAAGGTTACCATAGTTTACAGATCTATACTTTTTAAGTACGAAAAAGTGAACGCCTCAAATTTAAAGGTTAAAAATGTATTTGCATGTTTTACGTGTGTACATACTGAAATAAATTTCCTTCAATTGAGAAAATGAGAGAAAAAGTTGGTGAATGTTTAAATTTGATGTAATTCATTTGTTGGTGTTGCGCAGTTGATGAGGTTGTTTATTGGAGAGCCTGTGTGGACTGCTTATAATCGGCCACAGGAAGATCATCCAGCGAGGAAGGAGTATATGGAGACCTTCACTAAGAAAGTGGGAGTGGCTTTGGAAGCTCATTAACTTTGGGATCAATCATCATTTACTTGTAATGGTATTATAAGGTGTACTATATTGTAGAGACTACAAAGTCATCAAATTGGAGCTTTTTATATGCACTTGAAACTTGAGGTGGAGCTTTCATATTGAAAATGTAATGTACTCTCTATTTGCTACATAAATCTATTGGATTGGATGTGTGTTGCTGATGTTTGTCCTGCATCTCTTTTGAGTGATTTACATTTTCTAGATTGGTTTACTTCTTAATGGAAGTCTTATGCTAGTATGTTTCTTTATGTTTGGAATGGTTGGTTCTTTTTTAGGAAATCATTAATATTGACTTTTCAAAAGCTCTAACAATTCAAAATACCAATTATGTTACGTTTCTTATTTATTATATGTATAATAAATTAGTGTAAAATTGAAAAATTAGACACTATTTGTTTCATAATTTTTTCACAAACTAATTTAAGAATAAAAATCTTGCATTCTATTCTCCGTAAAAATGTATAGGAACTGATTTTCTAAGAACTACATTTTACGTTTAGAGTAAATGTGTTACTCGTTAAATAAATTATTATAATTTAAATAATATATAAAATGACTCATTCAACATTTGATGGCAATTACAATTAAGAATTCACGAAACTAGTTCGATCCGAACTAGTTTTTTTTTTTGGCGAATAATCCCAATTAGTTTGACTTTGAAGAAACCTATTAATGATCTGACTAATAGAATTAGAATTTGGAACTGAATTTTCTTTATGAGGAATTTGAGTATGAACACAAGTTGTTTATCGCATCTTCCATTCTTCCCACCCACAGAAAAACGGCGACGGATTGCTTACTTGAAAGAATACCGGGCAGATTCAATTAACCCGGACAAGGCACGAAATTGCTGAAGGCTTAAACATCTGACGGGCATTTTGGTCTTTTTCAAATCTCCTGAAAGTCCATATAAATTGGCTGAGGGTAGAGCTGTAGAAGATAAGCGTGGTTCTGAAGCCATTCTATTCTAGATTTTTCTGAGATCGTCCGCTAAACGCAAACCAACAGCAGCGATGGTTGCCCCCGGAAAGGTACACACTCCCGCCCGCCTTAATCATCTCTTTCCCGGGAAAAAAATAGTAAATATTTTCTTATTGCCAAAATAACAGATAATTGATTTGTTCAATTCCTTTTTTTCATTTTCCTCTTACCATTGAAGCTGTTTCTGAATGCAATTCGGTTGTTCCGATAACTATCTAATTTTTCAAGTTCTGGTTTGGGGATTTTAGTTTAGTTATTTGAGGTTTTGATTGCTTTACTTGTCATTAGGATGATTCCATATTGAATTTTGTTTTTTGCGTGATAAGTTGTGCGAATTTAGATGTTGCTTCAGAACAGCTTTGTTGACTTAAATTAGCGATTAGAAAGCAGCAAAAATAGTGGATTTTAGCTATGGCTGTGACTGAAGAAATGGATTTGTTTTTAATTACTGAGTGATTAAATGGGCTGGGGATGTGATTTTCAAACGATTAAACAGATAGTATAGCCTTAGATTGGGATGTTTTTGCTTTAGAGTTGGAAACTCTTTCAGCTTTGAATTGAGATGTAGGCATGCAGCTGATTAGAAACTGTCGTTTCATTGCCACCCTTGTTCCGATTTTCAAGCTTGTACGTACCTGTTCAGGAATATAGATATTCTTTGAATCTTTTTTCTTTCGATAAGTGAAGGGAACTGATCATGGAAGGTGTGTCTTAGTGGGTATGGTTAATTCCATCTTACACTTCCCAAACCTGGAAATGGTGTGTGTGCTATGACACCTTTTATAAGTGAAAGGAACTTAAAACTGTTTGTCGTGACTTGCATTGTCCTTACTTTTTTTTTTTTTNTTTTTTTTTTTTAATATCCAGAAATCCCCCAAACCGGCTTCACGGACCCAGGCTCGAAACTGGAGCTTCCTGCCGAACTCCACAATCTTTAGGAGACTAGAAACTCTAGCAAATGCTAGGTAGGTACCTTGAGGGGGGGTTTGAACCTCAGACCACTTGGGAGCAAAGCAAAGGCCTGACCATTCCAACTGACCCCTCATTGTTATCCAACCTAAACCCTAAACCAAAGGCATTGTCCTTTACTTTAGATAAAGCTGTTATAGATTTGCACTTCCATTTACTCAAGTTGCTTTTTAGAGAATGGATGAATAAGGTACTGATATATGAAGTTTGATATTTTTGCATGTTGCTTAATCTTTTATGTCTTCTTATAATTCTTGTCTGTGAAGACGGACAGCAGGTCAGATGACCTTTTATATATAAAACTTAGATCTCATTCTCCTTGTTTCTCTAAGCGTGGATTTTCATGTGACAAGTAGACTGAGAGATGCCGTCATTCACATCTTCATGCACATTAATCTCTCTCTCTCTCTCTCTCTCATGCACACATGCAACTCTAGACAAAAATTTGATTTTGAGTCTTAGCCTCTTGGGATGTTCTAAGTTAGATTCATTGCTATTCTGTTTGCAGTAATAAAGATAAAAAGACAATCAACCATTTTTCTGATCAGGATATCTTCTCATATTCTTAACTTATACAGGACCCTAGAGAGGAAGTCATTCAAGCATGGTACATGGATGATAGTGATGAAGACCAGAGACTCCCCCATCACCGGGATCCCCCGGAATTTGTATCACTAGACCAACTTGCTGGTGAGAAGTTTTTAGAAAACAAAATAATTTAAATCGACCTGGAGTGTTTTAGTATTTAAAAATCATTGTATTAGAGACACTGTGGGAGTGACACCTATTAGCAATAAGATGAGATAGGTAGAGGTGGTATGAACATGTACAAAGTAGATGACTAGATGTATCTATATTCTATAACCAAATGATACTATTCAAAGTAAAAGGTAAAAGACCAAGAGGCCAGCCAAGATTAATACAGGAAGAAGTACTAAGAAAAATTGGTTTAATAGAAGATATAGCATACTATAGAAAAGAATGGGAGATCAGAATTCATGTAGTCGATCCTATTTCATATGATTGGAACAAAGATATGGATGATGAGAATTGTTCTAGTATTTAACTTTTGGGGATCAATTATGTTGACCTTGCAGAGCTTGGAGTCCTCAGCTGGCGTTTAGATGCTGATAACTATGAAACAGATGAGGAACTGAAGAAGATTCGTGAGGAGCGTGGTTACTCCTACATGGTTTGTCACACTCATGTTTTTTATTTCATTTTTTAATTGCACAGTGTCATCACCCTCAACTTGCTTATTCTTGTATGTCAAGGCAAGGATTCGCAATCATGCCAAATTTTGTCAATTCATTGACATATATCATCTGAAAGAGATTGTTTTCTATTGATAAACTTCTGTACTCCTATTAAAATTACACTTTGAATTGTATCTGTTCTTTTTTCCGGTTTCCTTTTATAGTTTGAGTACTGATAATCAGATTAACGTAACTGTGAAGATGCAATTTGGCAATAAATCTTTCTGTATGTTCAAATTGATAATGTTTTTTCTTTTCTAGGACTTCTGTGAGGTTTCCCCTGAAAAGCTGCCAAATTATGAAGAGAAGATAAAAAACTTTTTTGAGGAACATCTTCACACTGACGAGGAGATCCGCTACAGTGTGGCAGGAAGTGGTAGGATTAGTTATTCTGTATTCTGATTTTTTGTCCCATCTTTACTTACCTGTTCAGATTAGTGATTGTTTACTTTCTTGTGAAGGTTATTTTGATGTTAGGGACCGTAATGAACAATGGATTCGCGTATGGTTGAAAAAGGGGGGAATGATTGTTTTGCCTGCTGGAATTTATCACCGCTTTACTTTGGACACAGACAATTACATAAAGGTATTGGTTCAATGCATGCAAATTTTTCTTCTCTTCTTTGTTCTCCAAGAAAGTGGAGTTTCGCAATGCTCCATACTTTCCTAAAATCAAGAGATGTTCTCAAAAACTATGTTCAATAATGTAGGCAATGCGGCTTTTTATTGGTGATCCAGTTTGGACCCCCTTCAATCGCCCTCATGACCATCTTCCTGCAAGGTGTGTCCCTGTGTTTAAATTTTCGTTGGCCCTCCTTTTTATTTATTTATACATGCTGTCAATAGAATGTTCAATAGGCTTTAAGTCTCTTACAAAGGGACCCTTCTTGCAGGAAGGAGTATCTTAAAGCCTTCGTGCACAAGGAAGCTGGTGACCATGCAGTTGATGCAGCAGCATGAAATCGGGCTTTTCTTTCTGAAAATAGGATATTCATAAATAATGAAGTGCCATTTTGGCTATGATAAAGATACATATGTATGTATGGTATGTGATTCACAGGTGGCTCCTGAGTGTCCTTTCATGTTTGTTCTGGTTGTGTTGTAGTAGCCTGGTATTGTGTAAACTCAAATACATTCCCAGTATCGCTTTACCTGTTGATTGTTATATATTGATACCTAACTTTGTAAAAAAGAATTGTCGAGTAATTCTACTGCGTTATTTTGTGAGTTCTTGTGCTTTCAAGGTTACTGTTTTGGTTCTTGAATGGAAAATAATCAATGACCGCGTGAATTGAACGCCTAGTGACTAGCCGGGCACGAACTCGAATGAGTCTATTTAGGGTTGATTAGTTTTCGACAAAACCCTGAAATGACATAACCCAAATATGACTTGATATGATTACCACCTTAATTATGAAATTGTACACGTCTTTGTTTGAAAGGCATTTTCTAGAGGGTCCTTGTGTTGGTCATTGATTGGGTGAAAGTAGCGTCGGCCATTTGGTGATGACAAAGAACGAGATCTCATTATGGTTACAGGATCTTGTGCAGTAGTTTCCTCAACAAGTTGCATTAAACAAAATTTGATTCTTACTAAAGTTGGATTTGGACCCTAATCAGTCAATAACCACTCCTTTTCAGCTCCAATTTGCTTTTGAAATATATTTTGTCGGGTATATTGGGTGCGGTTCTACACTCATCTTCATCCCCTTAAAGTATCAATTTACCTCTTATTTTGGTCTATTAAATAAACTCCAACGTTAAACAAAATTGAAAATTCCAAGCTGCTTAACATTCACCCTGTCCTTCTCAAGGCATGCAATATTACTTGTGCAGCTTTGGCATTGTGTTCAAGGGAGAAAAACTTAAACAAAATCTTGTAAGAATAAGGAAATATACACACATTGCATATTAGGTTTTTTGTAATAGGTTTTCTTGCGTGCATTCACTCTCACTTATTCTTGGATATGCAAATGAGAATAATTAAAATAAATCTTAAAATTTTAACTTAAAGTCAAACTATTAATTTATTTAAAAGCGATAAATAGATAGTTGGTAGAATCCAAAGAAGATGAACTTTAAGTGGATGATTAATACATAATATTATAATCCAAAATGATTTGATTTAGGCATATAATAATATTTTTGCAACCAAGATATTTATTCCACAGCCTTCAATTCCTCATCTCCAATCTCCACCCACCCCTAATTCCACAGGAGCATTTTAGCTGCAATTAGAAATCTCAGAATATTATACTATTGCCTTTCTTTTAAACCATACAGACAATAATAGCATTACTCTTCAAAAAGACTCTTCATCTACAGTGCTGGACTGCTAGTAGGTTCCACTCACACCAATGCCATATGGCCCATATCTCAAACTCCATTTTTATATATTTTGATAAAAATGTAGGACCAGGATAAACAAATCCCCCTTATTGCTCTACAACCTTCTGCTTATTTTATATTCATAAAGTACAATCTAATTATTGTTAGGTACCCTTTTCTTTTTATTAAAATGCTTAGTCCCTCAGTCTCTCACCCCACCATTTTCTTTGTAATTGACATTCGCTGTGATGATAAAACATGGTCTGCCAAATGGCCTTCCAAAAGGAAGGACTGTGTCACAGTGTGAAGGTAGGTGAAAACTATCACAAATTCTCAATCCATTTTTGTCTTGAATAATTCTTTATAATTCAACTTTTTCCAACATGACTTCAAATGGCAATTGGAATTAGAGGTACAGCTTCAGGTTGAATATAATTCAAAATTGAATTTGTAAGGACTAATTAACAGGAGCAAGTTATTTCTGAGTTGATAAATTATATCAACTCGATCAAATTCAGTTAAATTTTTATTAGAGATTTAACTTGTCTAATTTACATGGCTAATATATAGTCTAACCCACAATACATACCATATATACAATTATTTGTTTTTTATATATAAGTAGTGACATACTATATTGAATAATAAATATTAAGTTATCAAATATTATGGTTTACATTTTCTTAACTATAACTATAAGGACCAAATATAAAAAATAAAAAACGAAAAAGAAAAAATTATAAAAAGGCACTACCCACTGTTTATAAATTGTTGGTGCCAACTCCCAGCGACATTTTGTCCAAAAACACCTCCCAGACTCCCAGTGGCCTCTCTTTATTCTCTTCAGCTCTGCAGTCTCCTCCGCTTCTTGGCCTCCATAGCAACCTGAGCTTCTCCTTCTCATAACCGTTCCTGTCTATACTTTATCATTTCTGTGTGGCTCTTCAAGTTTCCTACTCATTTGTAACCAAAACTTGTGCCCAATCTTCACTCTTCTACTTCATATATCTTTGTCAAAAACTTGTGTCATCTACCTGCATTCCCAAAACCCATTTGTGCAGACCTTCTACCACCACCAGAGCCCAAACTCAGATCAGAATTTGCTACCCAACGATGGATCCTCAAGCCAAAGTGAAGGAGGAGGAGTTTAAGGGAGTGGGTTTGTCTTCTTCTTCTTTGGGTGCTTCAGTTCCTCTGCCAATGGGGGGACTCAATGACCAAGGCCCTCCACCATTCCTCACCAAAACGTACGACATCGTCGAAGACCCAACCACGAATAACATGGTCTCTTGGAGCAGAGAAAACAACAGCTTTGTTGTGTGGGATCCCCAGAGCTTTGCCATGAGTCTTCTCCCCAAATACTTCAAGCACAACAATTTCTCAAGCTTTGTCAGGCAGCTCAACACCTATGTAAGAGTACTTACTCTCTCCTTACCTCATATAATTGATTCATGGAGACACTTTCATATTGTTTAGTTCGTCTAACATTCAAGATTGAGAGGCAAGGCAAGTAGTTCTTTTTTTTAATTACTTTTTTGGTCTTTTTCATTTGAATATTATATATATGTATAATATAATATACTTGTAGGGATGTTTAGACGTGACTTTTGGGTGCTCATGAAGCAGCTAGAAATGTGTCCTTTTTATATATATTTTTTCTTTCTATAATACATTTAGTTGGTTCCTTTTGGTGTCTTTGTTTATTGGTTTCCCTAATGTGGACATTTTGTTTGTTAAATGGCTTCAAAAGGTATGGTGCAGAAATCTATGTATCAAATATGCAAGATACTATTCCAGATGGAGCTGCTTTTGCATCTGCTATAAACTTTTATTAACTTGATAAGATGGCTCAGTTTTCTTGTTTTCTTGTTTTTTTTTTTTTCTGATTTTATTCTCTCTGTTAAATGCGTCAACTTTAAAAGTTATTAAGGGTTAATGTAACTAACAAATTAGTAGACGAAGCCTCTCTCTGATTTGATCATGAAGAAGTTATTTGATTAATGTAGGGCTTTAGAAAGGTTGATACAGATAAATGGGAGTTTGCTAATGAAGGGTTTCTCAGAGGGCAAAAGCATCTTTTAAAGAATATCAGGAGGAGGAAGACATCTCATGCTCAGGCTTCACAGCAAGCTTTTGACTCTTGTGTTGAAGTTGGAAGGTTTGGATTAGACGGAGAAATTGATCAGTTGAGGCGTGATAAGCAGGTTTTAATGGAGGAACTAGTGAAGCTTAGACAACAACAGCAAACTACTAGAGTTTACCTCCAAGGAGTGGAAAGTAGACTGAAGAGGACCGAGATGAAACAGCAACAGATGATGAATTTCTTGGCAAGGGCAATGCAGAATCCAAACTTCGTACAACAATTGGTACAACGGAAGGAGAAAAGGAAAGAACTTGAGGAAGCAATTACTAGGAAGAGAAGGCGGCCTATTGAGCAAGGGCAAAGTAATGTTGAGGTGGATGGACTAGGCCAAATTGGAGAAGAAACTTTTGTTAAAGTTGAACCCCAAGATCATGGTAACATATGTGAGCTTGAAGTTTTGGAGTTGGACAAATTTACTCTAGACATGCAGGGAATAAGCGGAAGCCAAAATATCCATGAGGAAGAATATACAGAGAAAGAAGAACATGACAGTACGTACAAAGACCTGGATAATAGTTTTTGGCAAGATTTGTTGAATGAGAATATGGATGAAGAAATTGGTATACTAGGTGTTCAAGAAGAGGAGGAAGATGTCGGCGTGATAATTGAGAAGCTTGGTTACTTGGCCTCCAGTCCCAAGTAAAAGATGAGATTTTATGTACTTTCTTCAAGGAGCTGGGCAGGACACCCTCGTTCAACAAATCTTGAAGTTCCTAAATCATTTTCTTAATTAGTATTGACTAGTGAATACCAACATATTAGCAATGAAAAATTACACTAATGGAGCGAAGCACAAAACAGTATTCCAATGCAAACATGGCTAGACTTTGGGGTATTCGATCAGTGATAGTACTTTTAGGACCTTTTAGATTTCTTGGTTTGTTTGTAGCACTGTTCTTCATTCTTTTCTTGTCTGTATTCCAGTCGGTGAAAGGTATGTGTTTATCTTGACTGATCATTAATCTTGACATTCGAGACCCTAAGACCCAATTCTTCATTGAATCCTTAACAGTTACTTATTTTATTTGCAAGAGGGTAAAACCTTATTTATTAGTATCACAGTACGCAGTTGGACTCCAACAGGATTAACTCCAAACAATTAATGGGGGATGGCACACTTGAGATCTCGTTGTGCTTAATTTGTCACTGACTGCATATACATTAATTGTCGGTGATAGAAAACACTTTCTCCAAGTGTTTCCTAGCTGGACTTCATTTAATCATTTTCATGAAGGTGATGGATTGATTGGTGGTCTCACCAAAATGATTTAAAGCTTGAAATCGGCATCTTGAAAGACATCATAAAGGTACAAGCCTTGTTCAGGTTGGTGTTTTTTTTCCATACACTATAAAATGATTGCTCCTTGTATGAACTGTGTTAGATTGTTTTGCAGTTTCAAAGATAATATTGTTAATCTGCAATCTAGCAAATTCTGCCGTAACATATATTCAAAGAAATGACAGAGGAAATGTATTTTGACAAGAACAATTAGAATATGATGTGTCATTGTAAAGAAAATTAAGCAGGCATGATTTTGAATACAACTACAATATTGGTTCAAGTCTTAGATGGTGACTGATGCTTTATGTATGTTAACCATCGCTATCACTCAGACACAATCAGCATATTTAGTTTCTTAGCGCTTGGGGATCCACTGTGCTGCCTAACATTAAGGGAGCAAATTATTATTCATGTGCAGCTCTTAAAGAAGGGTTGGCAATAATATTTTCTCTTTTTCTGATTACGGCTCAAGTTAAGAAAGTTGGAATTAATGCTTCCTTAATTATGTTTATGTCACATTTTAAACACATAGAGAATGCTGCAAATGTCTGCTGAAGCGATAAGGTTGCACATGCTGTGCATGAGTGTAGCTGGCATAATGTATGGAGCTGCCAGAGCATATGCCTTTCCGAGGGACAAGCTTTTTATATTTATTTTCTGTAAATTCAAGTTCATCAAATGTTGTTGGGGTACTTGCTGTATTTTCACGGCTTGAATTTCAATATATATTTTTTAAAATTTAAGGGAGTGGAAATTCGAACTTGGGACTCCATAGAAACCACTAAGCTAATTGTTGACCGGTTTGCACTGAATATGAGAATATTACCTGATTCATGACTAGGGTTTTGGGTTGCAAGGAAGAACTAAGAATCTCCCTTTGTCTCAATCAGTTTTGATATTTAGGAAATGAGGATTCAAATTTGAAACTTCCACTTTTTTTCTTTTTCTTTTTATCGCAAGAAACTTCCTCTTTAAACAAGAGGAATGATTCACAATTTTTGCATATCTAGACCTAAGAACTTTGGTTTTTTTGTAATTAAATTTAAAAACTATTCTCAAATTTTAAGAATTCTAAAAAATGGTGTTTGGTATATAGGAAAATTATGAAAATAAGGATATGTATTAAACCTCAGATGAGAAGCTAATATTAATAGGTTACAGTTGAAATGTCATACACAATAAAATCAACTAGCTTTAATTTGGTATATACTTCTAAAACATGATTCTGATTCACTAGTTTACCATTTAGTGAGAAAGGAAAAAAGAAAAGAAAAAGATGAACATATGTGTAAAGTCTGACAAACAGGCCATGCAGGCCATTAAATATGAATGGTCTTAGAGGGGTGGCAATGTTATGCATGTGAATGATCTTAGAGTTGGGCCATACATGCATGCATGGGAATGGTATGATCCTTTCAGTTTCAAAGAAGCTCAAAAACCTATATAACTATTATTTTATTCATGAAGGCCAAAATTGTATGGGCTATTCTCTTTTCTGGCCACAGAATTGTATGGGCTATTCTGGTCTCTAGAGATAGCCGGTAAATGGTTTCAAACCGAAGTTTGGGGAAGCCCAAGCACTTGGGTCAGTTGGGGATTTTGGGTCAACCATCTAATCTCATCCAAAACTAATATTTGGTGATTAGCATTATAGAAAATTACAAATAAATCAATAAAACATTTCTAAATTACAAATAGGTCAATGCATAATTTCATATCTCATAATAATCAATGATTTATTTTAAGAAATTACATTTTAGTCAATGGCCCACCCAATACTTAATTTCTTTTAAAATATTAATTTTGTTAATATACTTTTTTGCCCTTCTATTACTTTTTTAGAAAGTTGCTTGAATATGAATAAACAAAATATGATAACATAATTTAACACAAAATTATAAATAAACTTAGTAAGTGTATGACATTGCTCTATCTATTGGCTAATATTAAGCATTTTTAATCTAAAGATTAAATTATCAATATGATACAAAAATATCATGTTTCTTCATTTTTAATTAAAAAAATTTCAGGACTAAATAGATGACAATAATTATTTTTAAAAGGTGCTTGAATTGATTATGTTATGCTGTCATTAACATTTTTATCAAGCTGTTTTTGTTATACGAATTATACATTTTACATAAAATATAGGTTATGTTCTAGTACTTCTACATGCATTTAAAATATTCTTAGTTGAAATCATTTATGTGGACTTTGAATAATTTGGGACTCGATTAAGTTAATAACCTACACGTGGGCATAAGGTTGTACGCAATTTATCAACTCATGTTTGTATTGACTAAGATAAGTTTCAGTGGATGTACAATAGTGCATTTTTTTTCTGCATGGAAAATTGAAATTGAAGTGTATCAAGATTTATAAAAAAGAATAAATATATTTATGATGACAACCAAGTATATTATGTACGTTAAAATGATATGGATAATTTACCTAGTAGCTCATTTTACAATTTCAAAAGCGAAAGACACCATATTCAAGTTTTTGTTTTGGACACTGTGATGCACCTACTAATTTGGAAAAAATGTGTGGTGTTTTTTTTTTTAGTTTTGGACACTGTGATATATCTACTGATTTTGGAAAAAA